>JAYDZE010187438.1:0-21357 GCA_034509125.1 Monilaria moniliformis | reverse complement strand
CAAAGTATTCCCTAGCGGACGTATCAGTAACCCCTTACTCAAGAAATAGTCATACAGTTGATCACGTAGCGAATTGAAGTATGAGGTTTCTTCTGATGTAATCACGTCAAAGGCCACTACTGTCCCGCATTGGCGTATATTCTCAAGATTGTTGAACTCACATAGCTGCTCTGCGAATCCAGCGTGACGTTCAACGATACGATTTATATTGTCCCACGTCTCCTGACGGTCAAACAGATCCAAACTTGCACACGATACTGCACATGCCAATGCATTACCTGTGAAGGAATGTCCGTGAAAGAAAGTCTTGCTATGGTCATCGGACAAGAAGGCATCGTAAACCTTATCCGTAACTACCGTGAGAGACATCGGGAGCACTCCACCCGTCAAACCCTTGGACAAGCAAACTATGTCGGCTTTGTTTTTGGTATGTTCCTGTGCAAACATTTTGCCTGTGCGCCCGAAGCCCACCATAACTTCATCAGCAATGGCAAGGGTTCCATGGTACTTGCACACGCCAAGGAACTTGTCAAGCAATGAAGAATCGTACATCAGCATCCCTCCAGCACCCAGAATCAAAGGCTCGTAAATAAACGCTGCCACATCACGTTGGTCAAGTAGATCCATGAACTTCGTTAGGGATTCTCTTTCATTTCCTGGAGTCGGAGGATCGACATAAGTAACGTCAAACAGTAAGTGGTGGAAAGCTTCATTGAACGGCCCTCGCTCTCCCACGGCCATTGCACCAAACGTATCCCCGTGATACGCGTGATTAAACGCTACTATCTTCTTACGCTTAGGATCTGTTTGCTTCCAGTACTGAAAAGCCATCTTCAAAGCCACTTCAACACTGGTAGATCCATCATCACTAAAGAACACTTTACTAAACGGTTCTCCGAGCTTCTCTACAATACGTGTTGAAAGCTCAATAGCCTTCTCATGTGTAAAGCCAGCAAAGATGGTGTGGTCAAGCTTTCCAAACTGATCAGCCAATGCCTGCGCCATGTGTGTATTACCATGGCCGTGGACATTCACCCACCATGATGAGATCAAATCAACCACCTCTCTTCCATCCGCAAGTTTGAGCACAGAACCCTTTGCCGAAGCTACCTCAAGTGGTTCTGCTGCAGTCTTCATCTGCGTGAATGGGTACCAAATGTGCTGATCTTTACGCATCGATTTCAATAGCTTCCGCAATGGTACGAATTGATTCCCTATTGACCTCGCCTAGTTGCGGTATGTGACCAAGAACAGGAAACCCAAAGTGTTCATCGTATAAGCGTTCGTTATCCTCAAAGGGTTCACCATTGTATATTAACCCTGCAACGTTGAACCCTTCTTCTTTTAGGTATTTCAGAGACAACATGGTGTGATTGATGCTCCCCAGGTAATGATTGATCACCAGTACGACTTCAGCATCTAGCTGCTTAATCAAATCCACCATCAAGAATTCTCTGGTAATCGGTACCAACAACCCCCCAGCACCTTCGATAATAAGAGTGTTATCCGTATCTGGCACAAGAATCGAGGCAGGCTCAATCTCAACCTGCTCTTTGGCGGCAGCTTGATGGGGAGACATAGGCGCAATCAACCTATACGCCTCATCGTGAAAGATACTTTCTGCATTGCTAACCAACGACTTTAGCCTATCAGTATCTGTTCCATCTGCTAATCCCGACTGCACTGGCTTCCAATAATCGGCCTGCAGCTTCTCCACCAGGACTGCACTTGCAATGGTTTTCCCAACGTCCGTTCCAATGGCTGTCACGAAAATCCTTCTTCCCATATTTCCTTTAATACATTCTTTAACTGCACCAATTCATCACAGTTGTTAAAGCTGTGCAGTATTATCCTTATCATTTCATTACCATCTTGAACTGTTGGCGCAAGTATTGGTTTACACGCTAATCCTTTACTGCTGATATGAGCAGCAACTTCTCGAGTATGTGCATTTCCACCAATCGGCAACGCTTGAATTGGAGATTGTGTAGCCTGAACCTTTGAATCAGCAAACAACACGTTGAAATCCTTTATCAAGGACCTGAGTTGACCCCTTCCTTCTTCGGCCATTTGCACTTCATGCATCGCCATTGAAAGCAGCCTGTAGTAATGATCTGGCAGGCCAGTTGTATAAATAAACGGCCTTGAGTAATTAACCAAATAGCTCTTCATTTCATTGGAGCAGACAACACAACCACCGTGATACCCTATCGCTTTTCCAAAGCCAACTGTGCGGGCAATCACCTCTGTATGTAGTTCTTTCTCAAAACACAAGCCCTCCCCGGTAGGTCCTGAAATACCGATTGAATGTGCTTCATCAACAATAACTGAGGCACCTCTTAATTTAGCTAACTCGCATATCCCTTCCAATGCTGCCCAATCTCCATTCATGCTATACAACCCCTCAACTACAATAACCACATTACCGTCTGCTGCCCGAAGCTTCTTATCGCAATCATTCAAATCATTGTGTGCGAATGACAGTGCCCTTGCTCTTGACAGAGAAATTGCATCTCTAATAGAGGCATGACAATGCTGATCAAACACAACCGTATCGCTCCTTCCCACAAGTGCGGATATCAATCCAAGATTGGCTGAGTAACCGGATGGAAAAACCAATGCAGCTTCAGCTCCCATCCATGAAGCCAACTCTTGTTCCGTCTCTAACGCAAGTTTCGAATTACCGGTAAGCAGTCTTGATCCAGTTGAACCGCCACTACTCGTGATCTGGTGACCATCAAGTGATCGTGCTATTCCAAGATAATCGTTGGAACAAAGATCAATTCCGAATTCCGAGGAATCAGGAAGTGAGCGAAGTGCATCAATGTCTTGTCTCGCCTGAAGGGCTTGATTTAACTTATGATGAAAGTCTTTCAAAGATATTGGCTGACATTCTTCTTCAGCTTAGCTTTCTCGGCAGCAGCAACGTTGGCGTCAATCGTATGTCCTGGTCTACTCCACTTGATCTGCTTCTCAGAATTAGACTTGTCCTTGTAACGCTCATTCACTTCCGGTTGATCTCCGTCTTTGAAAGGCTCTTTCGGACCCAGGCCCAGGATATCAAACATTTCCATGTCAGATACGAAATCAGGATTTGGAGTAGTCAGTAGTTTATCACCAGCGAAAATTGAGCTGGCACCAGCCATAAAACACATTGCCTGACCTTCGAGACTCATCTCAGTTCGACCAGCAGACAAACGCACCTGTGTAGATGGAATTGTTATTCTCGTTGTAGCGATCATGCGAACCATCTCCCACACCGATGCTGTTTCTTGCCCTTCAAGCGGTGTTCCTTCAACTGGAACAAGTGCGTTGATTGGCACTGATTCCGGTTGCTTCTCCATATTTGCAAGTGTCACCAGCATTTTCAAACGATCGTCAATCGATTCGCCCATACCAATGATACCACCAGAGCACACGGTAAGATTTGCCTTCCTTGCATTGTCAATGGTCTTTAGTCTGTCATCATATCCCCTTGTAGAAATGATCTCTTCGTAGTGCTCCTCAGAACTGTCGAGATTGTGATTGTAAGCATACAAGCCTGAATCTTTTAGTCTCTGAGCTTGATTCTCTGTAAGCATCCCTAAAGTGGCACAAACCTCCATATCCATTTCATTCACCGCGCGGACCATCTCCAGTACCTGATCGAACTCATCATTGTCTTTCACATTTCTCCAAGCCGCACCCATACACAATCGTGAAGAACCTTCTTCTTTCGCCTTTTGAGCAGCAAGTTTGACGTGCTTAAGCGTCATCAGATCATTCTTCTCTATATCCGTGTGGTACCGCGCAGCTTGCGGACAGTATCCACAATCTTCCGGGCATCCCCCTGTCTTAATAGATAAAAGCTTGCTGATTTGTACTTCTCTTGGGTTGTGGTGCTCTCTATGCACTGTTGCAGCCCTGTACACTAACTCCAACAACGGAGTGTGATAAATATCTTGTAGATCCTCTAACGTTATCTTTGGCATCATCCCTACTTTGTTTCAAATTTAGAATTAATCCAGTCTATAGGAAAGACGAGTTGAAAGTGAATTACATTTGTTGATAAGTCCATGCGCATAGACATTATAACAGTCCTTCCTGAATTGCTTCAAAGTCCCTTGAACGCATCTATAATGAAGCGTGCTCAAGACAAAGACCTTGTAGAGATTCACTATCACAACCTTCGTGATTACACAGACAATAGTTACAAATCTGTTGATGACTACGCCTATGGAGGTGGTGCAGGCATGGTGATGCTCATTGAACCCATCGATAAATGTATCTCAACGTTAAAGGAAGAACGGAATTACGATGAGGTGATATATATGACTCCTGACGGAGCAACCCTGAACCAAGGGATCTGTAATCAATTATCACTGACCGGAAACCTGATCATTCTCTGCGGTCATTACAAGGGGGTTGATCAACGGGTGCGAGATGCTTTCGTGACAAAGGAAGTCTCAATAGGAGATTACGTTTTATCTGGTGGTGAGCTTGCTGCTGCGGTTTTGGTAGATGCTGTAGTACGGTTGTTACCAGGCGTTTTAAATGACGAGACCTCCGCCCTTTCCGACTCCTTCCAAGATGGGTTGCTGTCTCCTCCCGTATACACACGACCTGCAGATTACAAAGGGTTGAAAGTTCCGGAAGTACTGCTCTCAGGCAACGATAAGTTAATCCATGAATGGAGACAAGAACAGGCGGAGAAGATCACCAGGGAAAGAAGACCAGACCTCAATGAAGAATAGTTTATTCGCTTTAGGTGTAGTGCTGCTGCTGAACGCATGCAATCAAGAGGGCGGTCCTGGATCGGCTACTGGCTGGAATTATGAGAATTTGAACACTAAGGAGATGCCAGCACCAATTATGCCCAAGCATGAGTTAAATGTTGCTTTTCTTGTTTTAGATCGGGTTTTCAATACTGAACTCACCGCACCATACGACATCTTTCAACATTCAGTATTCAGAGAAGGCGTGAAACCTATGCGTGTTTTCACAGTGGGCAGAACCAAGGATACTGTTACAACCTTCGAAGGTTTGCGCATACTCCCTGACTACGGATACACAGAAGATTCTCTCCCATCAATTGATGTGCTTGTGATTCCGAGTGCTGCTGGCAATTTGGACGAAGACCTTAAAGACACTGTTCTGTTGAATTGGGTTCGAAGTGTTTCCGCAGAAGCAATGTTTGTCACTTCGCACTGCGATGGTGCATTTGTGCTCGCAGAAAGTGGTGTACTTGACGGTCTTAACGCAACCACTTTTCCAGGTGATCTCTCTGAGTTCGAAAGTAGATACCCAAAAATTACCGTCTGGGACAGCACTTTGTTTGTTCATGATGGGAAGTTCATCACCTCTGCTGGTGGGGCTAAATCATTTGAAGCAGCATTGTACCTATTCGAGCTACTCTACGGCAAGAAACACGCAGAAGACTGTGCAGAGGGCATGGTAATTGACTGGAACGTGCAGAAGGTGAATTACGTTCGGGTAGTTCCACTTGGTTAGTTCTTGTTCATTTCAATACATTAGGCCCTCAATTGCAATGAACAGAACAGTTTTACGAACCGAGACGGAAACAACCCGGATTTCTTATGATCCTGTAGAAGTGTTTGTCAGGGTAACATCTAAAGAGGATGTTGACATGGAGCTAAGGCATGCCATAGCCGATATGGAAGCATCTGAAAAGTTGCTTGGAGGCATTAAACTTCCTGTTGTAACAGACACCCGAGGTATCAGGTCTGACACACCTGAAGTGCGAAACTTTTACTCCAGCCCTGAGGGAAGCAAATATCTTGAAGCGATGGCCATAGTAATTGACTCTTTGGCAATGAGGATAGTGGGTAATTTTTTCATCCGAGTTAACAAGCCACCATATCCTTGTAAAATGTTTACTAAGATGGAAGATGCAGAACGTTGGATCATACAGTACGTTGAGGTAAAAGAAGATCTCACTCGCGTTCCAGAGGGTGTATAATCTGTATATTCAATACCGTAATTCCATTTCATGCTTGAACTAACTTTGGTTTGCGGTTTTGTGATCTCGCTAGTGATGCACATGTTCCACTTTCCTGGAGCTGGCCTATTGAATACTGTCTCTTTATTGGTGCTGGCAAATGTATATTTCGTTAAGTATTCTATTCTTGGCCGAAGACATAAGAACTGGCGGTTAATTACTTACGGTATCGCTTTGGGTATTTGTGCAGCGGGCACCTTGTTCCGATACATGCACTGGCCAAACGGAGAGCTACTTGCTGCAGTTGGTACACTCAGCTCTATCATCGTTCTGGGATTGGTTTTTCTACACAGGGATACATTCGAAGGCATTGAGGGAGGTTTTCGAAGGTTGGGTTTTCGATTAGCAGTAGCTGGATTAATCTGTGGTGCTTTGTGGGCCATTCCTGAACAAAAGCTTGTTGACTTTCAATACCGCGATGATCCGGAATACGGAAGACTCTTAATCAAGTACAAGAAAGACCCAACTCCTGAGAACGAAGCAGCACTTCGTGCTTATCAAGACCGGAATTACACTTCCGACAACCACAAGAATTAATGAGCAAAACAATTGCGGTCATACTCGCGCTCTTTGTTTCGCATTTCACATTTGCGCAATTGAACCAGCAAGTTGTGGATTCCCTGCAAAAAGTAGTCAATTCCGGTGATCCAGACACCAACAAGGTTCGTGCATACAAGCAACTCATATATGAATTGTATCAACAAGATGACACAATCGTACAACAGCACTATGATCAGGGCTTGAAACTTGCGCATACCCTTAAAGACAAGCGAGGAGAAATAATGTTGAAAAGCAACATGATCCTCCATTTGAATTATTTGCAAAAACAAATTGAAGCCATTGCACTAGCAAAAGAAGCCCTGGTTTTAGCGAAATCCGCACATGAATCGCGGCTGTACTGTGTGATCTTGGTTAACCATGGATCTTCTTATCGTGAACTTGGAATGATAGAAGAGGCAATTGCGGTTTGGCATGAATTAATTGATGCATGCAAGATATACGGATATACCGATCTCCTCGCCAAGGCTTACCATAATATGGGAATACTTTACAACCGAACTGAAAAATTCGGATTAGCTGAGGATTATTTCTACAAAGCCAAAGAAAAGTACGACCGACTAGATAAACCTGATGATTCTGGTTATTTACTAATGGTACTTAGCAATAATGCCTTCAACACGGATCGGTATGAGCGTTCATTGGAGTATGCTACGGAAGCTCTAAAAACATTTAGGAGGTTAGAAAATAATGTTAATCAGGGATACTCCTTAAACCTTATTGGCAATTACTATTTGATTAAGAAGAACTATGAAAAGGCTATGCAGTATTATGATTCAGCAATCATATATCATAAAACTGCCGGTAATTCACGCGGCATAGCACAAACAATAAGTAATCAAGCGAATATTAAGGCCTATCAAGGGGACCTCAATGGTGCAATAGTTCAATACTTTGAAGCCATTGAATTGTATAGAGCTCTGCCACACGCTGGAGATGACTACGCTAATCTCTGCAACAACATTAGTCAAATGTATAACAGGATTGGAAATCATCAGCAGGCTATTAAATATGCGGATCTGGTTATCGATTCTTCTGGAACTACCATGCTTTCAAAGATCGTTACTGCCCACTTGAATAAGTCTGATGCTTATGCTGCAATGGGCAATGAAAAGAAAGCACTGGAAGAATATAAGCTTATGTATCTAGTGTCGGACTCCTTAGCGAGGAGCGATCAGTTAAGATTAACATCTGAGCTTGATGCAAAGTATGAGAACCAAAAAAAGTTAAACGCAATTAAGCTGCTACAACAGACCAATCAAACAACGGCCGCTCAGCTAAATGCTGAGAAAACCACTAGATATGCAATGATCGGTGGTATCATTTCCATTGTTGTCGTTCTTGCATTGATTTTCTTGAGATATCGAGCTTCTCGAAAACAAAATATTTTGATACAACAACAAAAGGATCAGGTAGAGCTACAAAAAGCAGAACTCGAGGAGCGGAACACTGAGGTGATGGATTCCATTGCTTATGCCGAGCGGTTTCAAAAAGCAATCTTCCCTTCTGGTGAAACATTCGAAAAGTATCTGGATGCTGGTTTTGTCATGTTCATTCCTAAGGATGTGGTGTCTGGCGACTTCTTCTGGGTGGAAGGAAACGATACCTATTCATTCTTTGCAGCAGCAGATTGTACCGGTCACGGTGTACCCGGTGCCTTAGTTAGCGTTATGTGTTCCAATTTACTTCACAGTGCCGTGAATGAGTACCAGTTAAGCAAACCTGGGGAAATACTAGATCACGTTAGAACTAAATTGGAAGAGAAGTTCTTAGGATCGGAAGACATACAGGACGGAATGGATATTGCTTTGTGCGCGTGGAATAGAACTTCGAACAAGCTACTATTTGCTGGTGCCAACAATCCCCTCTACTTATTTCAGAACGAAGCGCTGACCGAGATTAAGGGTGATAAACAGCCTGTAGGCAAGTACGTTCACACCAAGCCATTTACAACACATGAGCTCAATGTAAATCCAGGCGACAAGGTGTATTTGTTCTCTGATGGATTTCCAGATCAGTTTGGTGGACCAAAAGGAAAGAAATACAAATACTCAAATCTCAAGAAGCTTATCCAGCAAAATTTGCACCTACCCATGCACGAACAGCAAATCGCTTATCGTAAAGCTTACATGGACTGGAAAGAAGGGCATGAACAGATCGATGATGTCTGTCTAATGGGAGTTGAAATACCACAGACGTAACGATGGGAAAATCGCTTGTCGCGTTCGGAAATCGCTTAGAATAAGTCCACACCCTTTGGCGTAAGATTACATTGTTAAAATCTTCGTCATATGGATTCGTTCAATTTCACTTATCTACCGGTAGCACTGCTATCACTTATTCCTGGATTGATTTCAGTGGCAATATTCATCTACATCAGGTGGAAGTTTCCAAAATCCTTTATCACTAGTCTATTCCTTTGGTTTATTGGGTTTACCACGGCATGGCAATTGTTTGAGGGAATCGTGCGATTGCTGGAGAACGCAATTCTTGCTTCGAGAATGTATGACTGGATCTGGACCTTCTCTATTGGCACCGTTGCCACAGGACTTCACTTTACGTTGAGTTTCATTGGTTGCAAATCATGGAGTCGGAGTAAAGTTTTCCTGGCGCTCAACTACCTCCCAGGAGCTTATTTTACGGCAACAACCCTATTGGGTATCAATCCTAGATTTATTGATTATTCGGATACCTGGCATTGGTTAAGTATACATGTAGATCAAGTTGACGAACAATTAATGATGTACTGGCTGGGATTGCAAGGCATTGCAACGTTCTCAGTTTTGGGATGGTTTGCCTGGAGTTCAAGAAAATCATCAACTGCTATTAGGCGTAGGTCTGTGACCATATTCACGGGTTATCTAGTACCCGCAACCGTGGGGATTATCGCTCAGATCGTGATGCCAATGTGGTTAAAAATGACGGAACTACCTGTTACAACAACGTTTATCGCCTTCTTCACGGTAGCTGCATTCATCGCAATGAGGAAATATGCCATGTTCCAATATATTCCCGTGGATACAAGACATCAGATATTGAATTCAATGTCCGAGGGAATTACCGTTGTAGATAATAGCGGAATTGTTCAATTCGTCAATGACCGTTTTGCAGAGCTTACCGGTTACAGTAAACCTGAAATGCTGGGAATGAGTGCCCATGATCTTGTGTATAGTGATGAGAAGAATGCTTCTCTAGACCAAATCATGGAGAAAAGAAGAAAAGGGCAGTCGAATCAATATGAAATTCAGCTTCAACGTATGGATGGTCAGGTAATTGATGTGACTGTTTCTGGTGCACCTTATAGAGACAAAACGGGAAAGATCATCGGTTGTCTGGGCATACACACTGACGTTACGAAGCAACGAAAAGCAGAGCGACTGCTGAAAAGTGCATTGAAGATTACCCGTTGTGCGGGGCGAGGCATTAGAGACACGCAAACGCTGGGAGAATTGATTTGCCGCGAACTTGCAGGATACGTGAATTGTAACAAGTTCTTCTTAGCGCTTCACGATGAACAGGAAGACAAAATGAGGTTTCCTTTTATGAACTTCAGAGATCATGAGCGTGTCCAGGGACGAAAGCTATCCCTGATTCTTGCTGACATGGTGATTCACAAATCAAACTCCATCCATGTCAAAGACATCAATGACCTTCTTCCTACCAAAACTGCACACAGACAGTTTATTGGGGCACCAATGAAGCACCTGGGAAATACTATAGGCGTACTCGGCATCGTTGGAGACGAAGACACAACTTTCACCGAAAGTGACTTAGAGGTTGTTGAATTCATTGCGCAGCAGATTGCATCGACCATAGATCGCCAACAGGTCGTAGAACAGCTTGTGGAATCACAAGAGCAGCTACAGCTTGCTGATACGATCATCAAGAACGTTGGCAACTTCGTTTTAGCTGCCAACGAGGACGGAGAAGTATTCTTCGCTAGTAGATCAATTGAAACAGGGCTCGGTTATAAACTTGAAGATATCAGGGGAGACAAATGGTTCAAACTAGGTAGGTCTTCCATTGATCGGAGGCAAAAAGTAGAATACATTAAACGTGCGGCAAAGGGATTAGAGGACCTGGGAGCTAATTACGAGACCTGGACCAAAGATAAACTTGGGCGCGAGCGTTGTATACTATGGCAAGACACCAGAGCACCAGGTAACATCCTTATCGGAATTGGGGTTGATATAACGGATCAGAAGCTCGCGCACATGAAGGTTGAAGAAGAGAAAAAGCATGCGATTCAGTATCAGTCGATGCTTCTCAGTTCACAGATCAACCCTCATTTCATTTTCAATTCTTTGAATTCGGTACAGTACTATATCCTGGATAAGAACGTGGAACCTGCGTTGAACTTCATCTCTGAGTTCTCCAGACTCATGCGTTCTGTTTTACAGAACTCACTTCACAAGGCGATTACGTTAGCAGATGAAATAGATTTTCTGGAAATGTACCTACAGCTAGAAAAGAAGCGCTACCACGATAAATTCGCGTATTCCATTGAAATAGACGAGAACATAGAACCACAAGAAATAACGATCCCTCCTATGCTGCTTCAACCCTATCTGGAAAACACGGTTGTTCATGGTATTGGCAATAAAGAAGGCAAAGGACATGTGCGCATCAGGTTCAAATCTTATGGTGACCTGATCACATTCTCTATTGAAGATGACGGTGTTGGTAGACAACGTGCGAAAGAACTCAAAGCACTACGGGTAGGTAAAACACACCAATCGCTGGGAATGGGAATTACCCAAACAAGGTTATCTCTCCTGAACGATTTAGAAGATGATACATACTCCGTTAAAGTTCATGACCTGATGGATCGATCTGGTGCACCAAGCGGAACGCGCATTGACATTCAATTCCCTTCGTGCGTTGCTTAGCAAGCATAATCCCATTAACAAACTTTAACGTGTATCTAATCAGGATTTCTGCATTCCTACAGTTAAACAACTGTGGAACCTATGAAATCAGCAATCCTTATCGGCTTTGTAGCCTTATGTATAACAGGACTCTCATTAGTTCGGGAATCTACATCCGTCTTAACTCCGGTACCTACCATTTATCTTGAACAGAAGATTGAAATTCTTGATCTCGGACCAAAAATTGAAGACTACGGAATTACCCTTCAGCCAACAGGTAACTATGTAGATACCAAGTCCGGGGCACAACTGTTGAGAGAGAAACTGCGAAATAAAGTAGCGCAGGGAAACATCACCTTAGACTCTGCCGGGGTCCTCTTTACTGAATACATTATCAACGAGATTATTCCGCATTGGTATGGCACTGACTGGGACTACAACGGATATACGGATGTTCCAAATGATGGGCTTATTGCATGCGGATATTTTGTTTCAACTACCATGAAGCACATGGGCGTTAACATCAATCGTTACAAATTAGCCCAACAAGCTGCCTTGAATGGAGCTAAAAGCATCGTGGATGATTATGAAAAGCTCGTCTGGTATAAGAAGGTAGAAGAGTTGTATGTACTGAAAGAAGGACTTTACAAATGCGGCCTCGACAATCACGTAGGATATCTATTGAAGCAAAAAGGCGAGCTATTCTTCTTACATTCCAGCTACGTGGGAGAAGCAAAGGTAACATGCGAGTTCGCACGAGAATCACCAGCATTGAACAGTAGCAATAACTATCTGATTACCCCTATAACCTCAAACCGCTACTTCATAAAGAAGTGGCTCAACAATGAGCGATTCATGGTAGTTACTGGTAAATGAGCTGTCCAAAACCGTTGTAAGCTGCGCGCTCAATTAGTCTGTTGTTGTCAAATCTGAACTTGAATCGTTTTTCAAGTTGGTTGTTCCAGTAGAATCGAACATCATACAAATGGCCTGATTGGTGGTAACGGTAGCGTATGTACCCAACCGTAGCGTTATTTCGGTTTCGAAAGGTCAATTTTGATAGTCTGTTGTCAGAATCGTAGTAGTACTTCACCTTGGCGTATTTATGGTCAACGAAACGGCTATAGTGATGAGGATTACCACCGTAATATGGAACAGAAGCCTCATTATGCGCATTGTAGTGATGCCGGTAATTGTAATACCTATCACAACTTGAAGGATGATTGTCATTTACAATGACCACTGGATTGCCATTGGTTTCACTCCTACTTGACCTGTTCGTTAATGCACTTAAAAGTGCATCGCCAGAGCGCCTTTGTTGCTCCATCATGGCTTGCGTATTCTTAGCAGAAATTGCTGCCATTTGAGAAGCGGAAACAGAACTCCAAGATGATTTCGAAACCTTCTGCGTTACGTTTCCAGTAGGTGAAATGTGTTTAACGATATCTGTTTGATAAATACGGTTTCCTGCATCCTTTCTGTGCATGATGTCAACTAAAACGATATCACCCACCTCATTATAATTGAAGATTGACTTGACGTAAGGCCCAATTGATAAAACCGGAGTTGTGAACTTCTTAGCTACGAGCTCCCTCCCATCGTATTTGTATTTCGTCTTGAAAAGGAACTTTCCCGATGACAACTTGTATCTGCGTTTCACCGGCATGCCCCTTCTCCTCTTTTCTTTGTATCGAATTGCAGCTTTAGGTGGGCACGACATGTATTTCACGTGCGACAATTCCTGTTTCAGCTGAGCGTAATCGATTTCATCCAACCGATGTTGTGCGCTGGCAGAAGCAGTCAACACCAGAAGCGATAGTATGGGAAAGGCAATTTTCATAGCTCAGGTTTCCTTTTGAGTAACAAAAACTGCACCAAGATTGCCGTTCATACATGTTGTTATCACTTGCTGATCCACTTTAACGCGTTTGTAGAGAATTACTCGCGAACAATGATTGTTTGTTAATCGTTAGGCGGGTACAAAAGAAAAAGATGAACAGAATAGGTTTAAATCCTGCAGATACAGCAGAACTTAGTTTAAAATTGAATGAGCTGTTATCTAATTACCAGGTGTTTTATATGAATGTTCGAGGATTTCACTGGAACATCAAAGGCGATAAGTTTTTTGAGTTGCACGTGAAGTTCGAAGAGCTCTACAATGATCTTCTGATAAAAATTGATGAAATCGCAGAACGCGTTTTAACCCTTGGAACTCAGCCAACACATGCATACAGCGATTATCTGAATGCTTCAAATATCCAGGAGGTAAAAGAAGCCACAGACGCACATACAACAGTGCAGTCGTTACTGGATAGTTTCGAAGTTTTGATTACGCTACAGAGACAAATCCTTGAACTGAGCGCGGAGGCCAATGACGAAGGAACTAATGCGCTTATGAGCGATTACATACGGGAGCAAGAGAAAGTGGTCTGGATGTACGGAGCCTTCATGGATAAATAAACACCTGATTGAATTTTAATTTAGGTTAGAGAATTATTCGAAAAAAAGTTAGATTTGTCCTCCCCAATTGGGAAACAATTTCCACAAAGGCTGGCTGTTGTCAGCGGCAAATGTCTGGAAAATTGGTCTGGTAGTTCAGTTGGTTAGAATACCTGCCTGTCACGCAGGGGGTCGCGAGTTCGAGTCTCGTCCAGACCGCAGGAAGCTCAGCACATAGTGCTGGGCTTTTTTCGTTTAGTACCGTTGGGAGCTTGCTCACACAAGGTGCGAAATGAAAAAAGAACAGGCGACTGTAAGGAGCACTGAGCTTTTTGCGAAGCATCCAACTTTGAGACGAACGAGCGAATGCGGGTCAATCTCGTCCAAATTATAACATAACGGGCTGCAAACCAGCAGAATCATCCCTACTCCACCTTAACAGGCCCCTTTCTATCACACTTCTGCTTTCTGGATACTTGGACGAACTTGTATTTGTTCTTCTCAAAGACTAAATGATAAGTGTAAATGAACCTGTCCCATTTTTCTTTAGGAGAATTTAGTTTCAATGTCTGGCGTATTTTCTTGTTAGGGTTCCATTCAGGAATTCGAGCTTCGAGGGCAATTTTTCTCTTTCCAATAACCATACCGTTGTAACTGGGGTCATTCAATATTGAATACGTGTCTTGCCCAAACTCTCTGTGAAACGAAACGGAATCAACAGGCTTAATCGCATAATCCTCTCCCATTTGCTTTCGCAATGTAAATTTCTCGCCTTTGGGTGCAATCACTACAAACGATGTGTAATTACAATCCTCAAATCGGTTTTTCTTCTTCACCTGAGCAATGACCGAGATTGAAAAGCAGGCAGTTAAACAAAAGAATAGCGATCTGGTGAACATGGTGTCAGCGTTGATTGGCATTCAAAATACGAAAAGCCTACAATGCCGCTAGCATACTTGTAACTACCTATTATCGACAATCTTCCCTAGGTGCTAAAGCCGATCCTAAAGGAGTTAAATCACTCAATCCTTCCTACCCATTACTGCGGACTTTAGCCTTCGTGATTGATGTACATACAAAATCGGGATATCTGATGCCACAGCTTACAACAGCCCATCGGGCACAAGGAAGCTGTAAGGCATTGGAGTTTCCTTGAAGGTTAGGCCGAAACGCATCGGCCAATAATCATTCACTATGAAAAACAAATACGCTTTAAGCTCACCATGAGCTTTCTATTGCAAACTGATATGAAATATATAGTAACCTCTCTTTTACTCGTAGCATCCTTGTACGTGGGTGCACAGACCCCAATAGACCTTCTTGACACCAAAGGAGTTGTCATCATGAAAATGAAGTCAGGCGGTGATATTGTAGAACCAGGAAGTGATCATGTAAAAATCCAATTTAAGTCTGCCACCGAAGTTCGTACGGTTCCTGGAGATGAAAACTCTTGTACAACCTTCAGTAATGATTCAATCTTCGACCTAAAGGGAGACTATATGGGAAGGCTAGAATCGGGAACAACGATCCGCGATATGAACAACAATGTTCTTGGCCACATTCTGATAACGGACCACGGGAGAGTAATCAAAGACATGAATGGTGACGTGTTAGGTAGCGTTGTTTCTACAGAAGTACCACACATCTTCCTCGCATACTACTACTGTTTCTTCTTACCTGAATACAGAGGCTTATGAAAACCAAAATGAAATACCTTCTTTTCCTCGGAGTCCTGCTGAGTGGAAGTATATCAGCTCAGGATACTATTAAAGCTATCACTTCTTACAAGTTTAGCGACACGCAAGGGAATTTTCTTGAAACACTCGACAACAGTGATTTCTTCGGTAGAGGAATAGCCAAACTAGGAGACATCAATGGTGATGGAGTTATTGACCTTGCATTTGGAGCCTACCGTGATGATGACGGAGGTGCGGACCGCGGAGCCGTATACATTATGTTCATGGGGTCAGATGGTCAATGCGATTCAACCCAAAAGATCAGTGATACCCAGGGAGGGTTTACCGCTACGATGTACAACGACAATAAGTTCGGTGCAGCCATTGAGCCACTGGGCGATCTAGATGGCGATGGTGTGCCTGACCTTGCTGTAGGAGCTCCGGGAGATCCAACGGGGGGCACCAGGGCTGGCGCCATGTTCTTCCTTTTCTTGAATTCAGATGGAACCGTAAAATCACATGCAAAAGTAGATGACAATACCGGACTTGGAGGTGCACTTGATGCACTGGACAACTTCGGTTGGTTCATGGATCAAGGTGGTGATTACAATGGTGATGGAATTAACGAGCTGTTGGTAAGTAGTAATGCGGATGATGATGGAGGAAGCAATAGAGGAGCTTTCTACATTCTTTTTCACGATGCAAATGGAACAGTGGACTCCGTTCAAAAGATCAGTGACACACAAGGTGATTTCAGTGGGGGGTTAACCGATGGAGATTCATTCGGCAGAGTATTTAACCTTGGTGATCTTAATCAGGATGGAATCCCTGACATTGCATGTGGAGCATCTAATGCTGATGATGGAGGAACCAACCGTGGCGAGTTATGGATTCTATTCATGACTGCACAGGGAAAGGTTTCTTCAGAACAAAAGATCAGCGATACTTCCGGAGATTTTGGAGGCACATTGGCTGATTCGGACTGGTTCGGAGGTCACGGTAAGTCAGCAGAGCTCAACGGTGATGGTATTCCTGATATCATAGTTAGTACAGTAGGTATTGATGATGGTGGTACCAACCGTGGAGGATTCTTCATCCTTATCATGGGAACAGACGGGAAAGTCGATGCCGAGTATCGATTCAGCGATACATCGGGAGATCTAGACAACATAACATTTGCCGATGGAGAAAATGTAGGCATCCCTATTCACGATCTAGGAGATTTCGATGGTGATGGCAAGACGGATATTCTGGTTGGTCATAACAACGATGATGACGGTGGAACCAACAGAGGCGCAGGGCATATTGTTACCCTTAATTCTTTCGATCACAACGCTCACGTAGCTACACTCAAAAAGAAATTAGACGGTCAGCATCATCTGGCCAAGGGAGGCAAACTGCGATTCCTTCATGACGAGGATTACTTCTATGCCAATCCAGGAACACTGGTCTACAACTTCTACGACAAACAACACGACAAAGTGGCTTCTCTCCCTTCTCAGAATGTAGTGAAAGGAGATAACAGTTACGAGATTGATCTGACCGCCATCAATGGTATGACAGCTTCAGAATACTATATCCTCGAAGTGCTTAACGCAAAAAACGAGAAACGCCTGCTAAGATTCTACTACCAACCTAAAAACGCTGGACTATGGACATTAAGCAACTGATAAAAAACAGCGTACTGGGCATGATTCTGCTGGGTGGTCTTGGGCTCACATGGATGGCTATGCAGCCATCAGGACTTACACCCCAACAGTACATGGAATGGGTGAAGACTCCGGGAAATGGCTACTATTTCACCGGTACAAATGATTACTACAAGGTTGAATTCCTGCATCAGCCGGAAACCTTCAGCGCCATTCAAAAGGCACAAAAAGACCTGACACAAAAGGGTATCAGTCGGGCTGCAGATCAGGTCAAAGATTACCTGATGTTCAGCATCAGGCTGCATCCAAAAACGGGAGAAGCTTTACTGAGTCCGGGCTCTATTGAAGAAGACATTCAACAGCAGATACCATTGCTACACAGTTACATCCACAACTTCATCCAGGACAATATCATCCTCGAAATTGAAGGAGAAGCGTTGGAGTGTGACCTGTATCACTTTGAGAACGGAGCCAATGCGCTTCCATTCCATACAATGATCATTGGTTTCAAAAAACCTAAGGACTGGCAACCCCAGGACATGATCCTCAAAATACAAGACGATTACCTGGATCTGGGTCTGTTACAGGCTGGATTCCAATCCAAGGAAATGAAATCAGAACCCGCATTAATACTTAGATAAGATGTTAAGAAAGATTACCAAAAGCAGGGCGTTCAAAGCAATTGCAGTGTTTACTGCTTACAGCATGATCCTGCAAATAATGGCACCTGGTGCCTATGCATTGACTTCTGGTCCAACACAGCCGGAAGCAGGCACATTTGAACAAGTAGACATGTCACAAATGGTCGACTTGTTTTCAGGTGATTTCAAGTACAACCTTCCACTGTTAACTGTACCCGGACCAAACGGGGGCTACCCTGTTAACCTAACCTACAACTCCAATGTTACAATGGAACAAGAAGCAAGTTGGGTTGGTTTGGGATGGAACCTGAATGCCGGAGTAATCAGTAGGGAAATGCGCGGGTTACCTGATGATTTCAAGGGTGATGAGATCGTAAAAGAAAAATACATGAAGCCGCAACGCACAATTAGCATTGCGACACCAGGAATGCCTGTAGATGGAGAGATTGCAGGGTTCGAGCTATCGAAATTGGGCGACATAGGACTGCAACTGTACCATGATAATTACAGAGGTGTTGGTCATAAGATATCAATGAACCCAACGATACTTAAAGCAGAAAAGACGGGTGGTATTGGTGGAAACATTGGTATCACATTGGATTCCAAAAACGGAGTTGGTGTTGAGCCGAATATCAGCTTTAGTAAACTGGTAAAAGATCGGGCTACATTCCACCTCGGTGCTAAAATGCACTCCAAACAGGGTCTGAAGGATGTAAGTATGTCTGCTGAATTGATGGGCATCAAGGAAGCTGGAGGAAGTGGCAGGAATGTGACACGAGGAACCAGCTTTGCAAATTCGTCTTACGTACCTGGCATAGAATTTCCTACAGTGGGTGTAGACCTGACACTGAAGGCGAAAGGTGGCATAGTTGCAGCTATGTTCACCGCGGACGGCAGGTTAGATGGTAGTTATTCTGTATACCGACAGTTGGACAATGTCCTGAACCGAGCTTCATACGGTTACCTGTATTCCGATCAATCTAGTAAGAACACTGATGTGCTTGATTTTAATCGTGAGAAGGATGGTGTTGTGAATAAGCATACACCAGCACTTCCGGTACCTGTAGCCACAAACGACATTTTCACTGTTAAAGGGCAGGGAGTCGGTGGAAGCATTCGACCCTATCGTTCGGAGGTAGCTATATATAGGGATCCTGCTGTACGTGGCATTATCACAGGTATTGGGGCTGGTGCGGAACTAGAGACTGGTGGAGTTGAATTTAAGTTAGCTGGTAACCCGGACATTAGTTTAACTTCAAAATACTCTGGCGGATGGTCTGCTTTTGATGGAGCCGTTACCGATAAGTACGGTTTTGTAGCCAGCAAAACTGACAGTGTTTACGAACCGGTTTACTTCAAGGCTGATGGTGAACTCACCAAATCCAATTACACAAGTGATGTAGCTTATTCCAGCAAGCCTTATAAAGTAGAAGTCTCAAGAAAGTTCAATGGTTCTCAATTCGTAGGTAATACAAGACCATACGTGGAGGAAAAGAATGGATCACGGCAAGCTATTAGTTCTGCAAGGAGAGTAGACAGGGATTCCCGTGATCAACACATCAGCTTTCTGACAAGAGATGAGTTGAATTCAATGCAATTTGTTGTGAAGGATGAGTCCAGAGATACAACACTCACGGACTACTCTTCAACACTAACCGTTAACAGTGAAACATATACCATAGGGCATCACATCGGCCAATTGAATGTACTTAACTCCGATGGCAGCACTTATTCATATGGTTTACCCGCTTATAACTTCTCTCACAAGGATGCCGCTTTCTCGCTGAAGGAATCTACATCTAACACACTGAGTGACAAGAAGGCAACATATACCTCGGGTACTGATGATTCCAAAAACAACCGTCATGGAGACGATCATTTCTATTCTTCTACCTCATTGCCCCCTTATGCGCACAGCTTCTTCCTTACCGATATCAAGAGCGCTGATTACGTAGATCTGGATGATACTTTGGGCGTTTCGGATGGGGATCTGGGTTATTGGGTAAAGTTCAATTACCGCAAGAAATATGATGAGAGCACTGTTTTCAAATGGCGCTTTCCGTTGGAAGAGAACAAAGCAAACCTAAGCCATGGACATTATTCTCATCCAAGAGACAATAAGGGGTCCTATTCTTACGGAACCAAAGAAGTCATTTACCTCAAAAGCGTAGAGACCAAAAGCCATGTAGCGCGCTTCTATACAAGCGGAAGAACGGATGGTCTTGGTGTGAACGGGTCTGCTGGTGGCAAGAACACTTCCCTTAAGCTATGTCAGTTAGATAGTATCAAGTTATTCAATAAGCATGATCTGACCTACCCGATCAAGTCTGTGTACTTCCAATATGAGACCACTGCGGGTAATCAATTGTGCCAGCAAGTACCTAACAGTAGCCTCGCAAGCGGTGGTAAACTAACCTTAACCAAAGTTTGGTTCACACATGGTGATAACGATCGTGGTGCATTGAGTCCATACGAATTCTCTTATCACGCCTACAATCCAGATTACGATGATTTAAAAGCGGATAGATGGGGACAATTCCAACCAGACGACCCGACAACATCACCTTACTACAGCAATCTTGACAATCCCTACGTGATGCAGAAGTCTGAGTTCAATAGCAACAATGGTTATAGAACTACAGAAAGAGACAGTATTGCCTCCGTCTGGAAATTAACGCAGATAACACTCCCATCAAGTGGTGTGATCAATGTGGAGTATGAGATGGATGATTATGCGTATGTCCAAAACAAACGGGCTATGCAAATGTGCAGGATCGTAGACACAGGAGAGGATGGCCAAGATCCAAGTGGTGGATTGCTCAAGAAGAAACACAAAAGGCTCTATTTCGAATTGGAAGATCCTATTCCGGTCTCAGGCAGTCCGAAAACCGAGTTGGCCAAGTACCTGTCAGGGATAGACAAGGCCTATTTCAAGGCTTATGTCAAGCTCAAACAAGAACCCGCTGGGTATGGGCAAAACAGTACAGAGGTTTCGGGTGATGGTTATGCATACGACTACGTGGAGGGATACGCAGAATTAGACATCAACCTAGATACTGAAACAGGTTACGGGTTCCATAGCAACCACACCTTCACTGAAGAGTCAGTCCAGTATTACCAGTACGCATATGTAACATTGAAGGAAGTTGAAATGAACGATGTGGGTACAGGCCCTAAGATGCACCCCATCCGTAAAGCCGCCCTTCAATATCTCAAATTAGAGCGGCAGGATTTGTTCGAATCTCCAAACACGGTGATGGGGCAAGTCTCTGGGTTCATTAGCCTCAAAAGCCAGATGGCTAAAATGGTCAACCTATTAAGTGACATCTCTTCCATCATTACAGGCTGGTATGATACCGCAACTATTAAGGGATACGCAAAGGAAATGCACCTGAGCGGCACCAACTTCAAACCATCCTTTGTGCGATTAAACTCACCAGATTATAAGAAATATGGTGGCGGAAGCAGAGTAAAAAAACTAACGATTAGTGATGCTTGGTCTACTATTTCAGGATTGACAGACGCTTC
>JAYDZE010187327.1:0-21358 GCA_034509125.1 Monilaria moniliformis | reverse complement strand
TAATTGGATTGTCAGATTGTGGCATTGTTGCTAGAGAATGGGGCTGATGTGAATTCAAGGAATTATTGTGGACAGGTAAAGGAAATTCTCTATTTTGCTTCAATACTTTCCAAGTGCATAATTTTTGGGAAAGATTGTCATTTTCGTAAAGTTAAAATTGTTTCTTTCCCCCTTTCAAGAAATGGCGATCGTGGTTGATCTTGAATCAACTGGGGTGTGATTTTGACTTGTTAAATAATATGTAGATAGTTTAATTTGGAAATATTCTCGATGAACAATTGATGCTGGATCTATGTTAAACCATAGTCATTAAATACCATATTTTTTTCCTTCTGTAGACAGCTCTGATGCAAGCGTGTCGATATGGGCACTGGGAAGTTGTTCAAACTCTTCTTCTCTTTAGATGCAATGTGAGTGTTGACGGAGCCTATTGTGAAAGTTGTGTAATACGATGTATTTGATCTTTTGCAACATCTTTATGGTTTACTTATCCTGCAATCTTGAAGATTTTAGTTGATGTACATATAGAGTTCAAAGAATTCATACCTGTATCTTTGATGTCCTGTTCTGGGATACTTCAGGTTACTAGAGCAGATTATCTAAGTGGAAGGACTGCTCTCCATTTTGCATCAGTCAATGGACACGTGCGATGCATGAGATTGGTGCTCAGTGATTTTGTTCCAAGTGCTCCATTCGAGCCTCTGAATGCCCAAACAGTTAGTGATGGAAGTGATGGTTCTAATAATAAAACCAGGTACAGACTGAGGTTTTATGCTTTTCAGCATCCACTATAACATTTATCTTGGCCTTCACTCATATCAAAATGGAGACGGAAACTGAAGCGAGTGCTAGGTCATGCTGCTTTGGGAATTTCTCAATTGGGTTTAAAAAGGTCAAAATGAATTCATTTGAATAATCAACAGAATGAAATGACAATGTGGTACCGTACTTAAACTTAGGAAATTTTGTTCGTCAAAGATTTATCTGTTACCTTTAACTGTGTGAAGGGCCTTCTACTCATTGTTACACACTGGTCATGCACTCACAACATGTGACTCTAGTTTGATCAAGATCTGAAACTGAGAAAATGCTTCTTCACTGAGCTTGAAATGAGCTAAAGCCTAAACTTGTTCTTATCGTATATTTTCCTTCTTACATGGCAGTGCTCTCTCTAAGTTTATAAACAAGGCTGCAGATGGTGGCATTACTGCTCTTCATATGGCTGCATTGAATGGATATTTTGACTGTGTTCAGCTCCTACTTGACCTTCATGCCAATGTATCAGCTGTGACATTTCATTATGGAACATCGATGGATTTGATAGGTATATTCCTTGGCCACATAACGTACTTTCAAAACCTTTCTAGTTTGTCACTCTATACCATTTTCTTTCTGTGATTTTATAGGTGCTGGGAGCACTCCTTTGCACTATGCTGCGTGTGGAGGAAATGTAAAGTGCTGCCAGGTGATGATAGTTCACCAACTCCAATTTTTGAATTTATGCAAGTAATTCCATTCCGTAGTTTCTTGGTATATACTGCTTACATATTATATTTTACATTTACACTTTCCTACTTCTGCAGATCCTTCTTGCTCGGGGTGCTAGTCGTTTGTCGCTAAATTGCAATGGGTATTACCTGTAGATATGTTCTTTTAAACTCTGGTCATTTAAGTTTTTCCTTGCTATAATTAATTTTCTATACACTGTTTCAGATGGCTTCCTATTGATGTTGCAAGGATGTGGGGTCGTCATTGGCTTGAGCCACTACTGGCTCCTAATTCTGATTTGCCAGTCCCAACATTTCCACATTCTAATTATTTATCATTGCCACTTCTGAGTGTCCTAAATATAGCTAGGTAAATTCTTACTTATTTAATAGTTGAATTCCTTTACTGCCTATCAAATTTTCTCTATACTGATTAGGGTGGAACTTGCTGCAGAGACTATGGGTTGCAGTCCTCAGCTACTGGGTCAGATGATGCAGATATCTGTGCGGTTTGCCTCGAGAGAGCTTGTAGCGTGGCTGCTGAAGGTTAGCTGTCTCTTTACCTGTGACATTTTCTCCTCCTACATTATATTCACCTGTTTTTGGTTTTCCTATTAAGTGGTCTTCATTGTTGGTGATTCCTATACTGTGTATTGTGGCAAACCTTCATTGAAACACACAGCAATTGACTGGTCCTGCTCTAGCTAGTGTTACTTATTATGAAGTTATGTTCTTGCCAAGAGTATCAGGGTCTTTCTTCATGACTCGGAAGTGCTTATAATAATATAAACTACATTACATATACGGTATGAAATGGACTAACTACAGAGGCAAGTACAGCTATTTTGACTTCTCCAAATATAAACACACTGAAGTAGATGGATCCTTTTTGCTTGTGGAAGATTTGAAAGTTGACTGTATGTTGCCATACCACTGACTGTGAGATCTTTGATTAATATGTTGTGCTAGTTGCATGTGACACAGACAATTCCAAAAACTTGATATATTCCTCTGATTTACTTGTGGTTTTTATGATGATGTTTACTTCCAGGATGTGCACATGAACTGTGTGTAAGATGTGCTCTGTACCTTTGCTCAACCAGTAACATTCCTTCAGAATCTTCAATACCTCCTGGTTCCATTCCTTGCCCATTCTGCCGGCACGGCATTCTGTATTTTGTCAAACTACCCGGTTCTTCATCTAAAGATATAAAACTACCCTTATCACTTGGCTTATGCACCCCCTGCATGCTTCATCCAAGAGAACGCGAGCAGGACACCACATCAGAGGCTGCTGGCTCACCAGATACGAGAAAGAACTGTGTTACCTCCGTCTCTTCAGATATGTTCTGCCCAGTCACCTGTAGTCCGTTTCCTTCGGTGACTATCCCGTTGTGCACATGCAGCGAAGGACCTTGTCCTGATTTTGATTCCGGAGTAAGAGAACCTTCAGAAGAGTCTCCTCATCATCCACAGCCCGAACCAAGTGAACGGGAAAAACTGGAGGGGGTGAGATCAGAAAAAACGACGTGTTCGAATATGTTCTGGGGGAGAAGAAGCTGTAGCAGGGAGCATCAATGCAATGCAGAGATCAACGCATGAATGCTTTGAGTTGGTAAATATTCTTTGCTATTGCGGATTTTGATTCCGAGATTGAGATAGTAGGCCTTAGTTTTTTGGTTTGTTTCACTTTTATTTCTGGTCGGGAGACAGATTGATAGGTCTGTAAAGAAATTTGGTAGGTCAGAATAGGATTGAATATATATCAGTGTGGTTGATTATTAGTGATTGGCTTTTGTGTAACAAGTAAGAAGCACAATACCTGAGGATCATCATTCACTGACTGCTCTCTTCCCTAACCCTTAATAAATAGTAATAATGAGTAAAAATATAAGACCGTCTGCACGACTTAGTGGCGTCAATACTTATCATGTTTTGTATGCTATGCTATATAATTAACATTCTGCTCTCGTCATGCATATGAGTTTTCCAACAAGATAACACGATATACATCAATGCCACCCACAGCTGGACGGACTCACTCTTGCTTTTACAGCCTCCATTCTTTAAAATGATGTTTCCAAATTTTATTGTAAAATGATGCCAATTTTTTTCATCTTACCTTTGTAATCAACACAATTTTTTACTTCAAATTTTCATGCGAACTTCCTTGAGCAAAGACAAAGACAAAGACACTTATTTGGGAGCAAAAGGAATATATTACTCCACATGTTTGGATGATATACTTGATTCACTGAATCATTTTCTTTTTACATAATAAACTTTAGATAAGATTTTTAATTGTTTTAACTTTGAAAACTTTTTTAGTAAAAGTAATAATTACAAGTATAGTTAACAGTATTCCATTGGCGATATACACATTACTAGAAGAATCTTATATGTAATCTGAGAAAGTTTTTTTTAACACTTCCAGTTGTGAAAACATAATTCGTTTAATATCTTAAAGTTCTTCGCATGTTAGAATTTTAGTAAGAAAGTCTTTTTTTCCTATCCCAAAATCTTCTAATGTTTTAAACCAAATAAAAGAATAATTTGGACCGGTGATAGGAAGGCAGGCAAATAATTAGACAATTGTTTCTATTATTCATAGTATGACAAGAAAATTTTGCAATCGCCATCTAGATTGATGTGTTGTTATATTATAGCTGCATGTCACAATTATTCTTTTCTAATTTTCTTAAAATTGTATCATTTGAGAGGCTGGCCGCGATATGAATGAAGACAAACAATTAGGTCATGGATGAAAGAAGGTAGATATCTACAACGTTTTTCTTGTAACTACGATGAAAGTTGAATAATTAGGTTTCGATATGACAACGAGAGAGAGCCAGGTAGTGAAGTCGTATCTTTTTCTTGTAATTACGAAAGAAGGCCTCCGTGATAAGAGCGGTAAGCTAATTATAGCAAAATATTTTATACATAGAGATGTCAATTAGGCCAGTTAATCGGATTTCGGGTTAGTCTTATATGAGTTGTGGGCTAATTTAATGCGGGCTAATCGAACTGTAATTTTATTCGGTTAAAAATTTCTAACTCTAAACGTTCGGGTCTCGGGTTAGTCCAGCGAGCTAATTGGGCTAAAAGTTAACGATGAAAATTAACAATAAATTATTCAACAATAATTTGGCCTTATAAGTCAAAGTGTCTTAGAAATGAATTCAAAATCTAAATACTTGAATTCCATTCTTTTTCTACATCAATAATCTTTGGAGCTTTAACTTAATCATTCACTTGGAACTCATAGTCTTCTGACTCTTCGTCATTTATTAAGAAAATTATAATATTAAAATATAGTATAATTTGATAATTTAGAATTTTATAACAAAAATATAATCATACCATTAAAATATCCATGCAACCAATGTGTGCAAGTAAGTAAGAGCTTGCATTTTTTCGAAAATAAATGTTTTCTTGTATTCAAAACATGTGCTCAAATACTAAAGGATGATTTTACTGCTATCATTGTTATATAAATGCTAAATACATCACACACTATCCTAGCAAGTTTTTCAAAACAGTATGTATGAGCTTTCTAATACTTAATGATGAAAATTACTCATACTTATAAAACGTAGAATTTTTAATTAGTGGAATTTTGAATATATACTTAAATTCATACACGATTAAATACTACTTATATAAAAAAAATTGACATTAGATAAGAATGACGTTTGATGAATTTTGAATTGTTAAATGATTTAATATATAATAATAAGTTATGATGGATCTTGACATATTAAAAAACCTGATTCAAGATTAGTAAAATGAAAATGAAATATGAACATATTTCGATAAATTTTAAAGAATGTTTTATAATTCAGAATATTTTTTTAGTGAACTTGAGTTTTTCAATTCATTTATTTATTATTATATAACATTTGTAAAAAAATTATGTATATAAACGTTAGATATAAATTGGAGGATTTTATTTTATTTTATATTGTGTAGTTATTCATTTTATCAAAATTATCATTTAAATATCGCACCAGTTGCCAAATAAATCGGAAGAATAGACAGTTGCATCTATGGTCAGCCCATCGAATTCTAGGTCAACCCTACTCAGATTACGGGCTAATTAGGTGCAGATTAATTAGGCTGGAATTTTCTCAAATTAGAAATTTCTTACCTTAACTCTTTAAATTTAGCGAGTTATTCAGATCAATTCGTAAATTTTGGGGTGAAGTGACGTACCTAAATAATAATCTCTATCTAGGTAATAACGACGGAATCGGAAGATCATAATTTTGTCATCCAAATAATAGAAGAGCATGACCCGTATCATATACTATTCTAGAGAATGCGTCAAAGAATCCTATCTTGTTAAAATAAAAAAAGGTTGAGACAAGTGAATATTTTCAAAACTAAGAAAAAGGCTGGGAAACTTCCCGAATATGGTCTTGTCTTGTAGTGTTATTCAAAACACGCTACCCTACCATTGCACACGTTCCAAATCCTAATTTTCTCACACTGAAACTCTACACTAATTCCCTACGGCGCCGCCTACCGTCTGTTACACTTATTCCCCACCATCCAATGGCTCATATATCATATTTACTACCTCCTCCCGGGAGCCGGAGCTCCAAATCCATCTCATGCTCCGCCGACGTACCTTCACTTTCCCTCCCCTCCGCCGCCGCCGCCGCCGCCGCCATTTCTTCGCAGAATCTAGTCATCGGTAGAAGGTCCAGAGGCTTTACATTTTCCGTCATGTATAATTTACAAGCACGTACACGTTCCTCACAGCCGCCGCTTCCGGCGTAGTTAGACATCATAGCGTAAATGCTGTTGCATAAATTCTTCATGTGGCCCAATTCTTTGTTGAGCTGCACGTTTTGCTGACGCAGCCGCTCGTTCTCGTCAATCAGCTCCGCCGTGCTGCCGCTGAAATTAGAGGATGATATTACCTGCTCCTCCGATGTAGACGGCGACGGTTGAATCTTCGCCGCCGTCGCTGCCATTTTCCTCCGCTGAATGTCTCGCAGAAGCTGCTTCTCGCCTCTCCGGAAGCACTCGTTCGAGAACTCCCATCGATCCGGCACAACCTTCCTAAATCCCTGAAAGTCAACGGCATACGGCTCAAATTAATCATCCAAAACACAAAAATTCAACAGAACTGGATATACCCAGTAATTCAAGCTTACGTAAGTGTTGAGTTGGCGAACGAAGCTGGAGAAATTATTGTGCTTGAAGTACTTTGGGAGCAAATCTCTAGCGAACTCCGCCGGATTCCAGACGATAAAAGCGGATCCGTCGACGTTCCACGAGATGATTTCATCGACGGCGCGATCGTCGACGAGCTGGTAAGTTTTGGTCAGAAACGGCGTCGGAACCAGCCTCGGCATATCTTCGCCCGATGATTCTCCACCTTTCTGGTCCACCGACGGCGAAGCCATACAGGTCGTCTCCCCGCCTAATTCAACACCGCAAAATCACGCAAAATCTCATAGAGCTGAAAAGGAGAGGGAAAATAATTGCACTTACACTTGTAAGTAATAATTCAATTGAAGATGAGGCAATTCTCGAAGGTTCCGATGATGGATAGATCCATTCAACAGAGAAATGTTGGATAGAGAGAGAGAGATAAAGAAGAATTTGAACAAGGAAAGAAGAAGTTTCGGAAAGGCGGAAGCAGACAGCTGAATGTGAAGAAGGTTCTGACTTCTGAGTAGGGACATAAATTGGATGGCTGGTCTACGCAAACACACTGCAGGTTTTTAAAGGCGCTTTAGTATATTTTATAAATAATAACTATATGTCATCTAAATCAATCACAATGTAACACCGAATAGTGGACTGAATTCAATTTACGTGGATTTCAATAATCTGGAAATTTCAATATTGAACAACTGACAAGATTTTCGTTTTTTCTTTTTTGTATAATTTTGGTCGTAAATTGCAGCTCTTCAAAATTTCATCCAGATTGTGTAAGGTTTCACACGAGCAAAATATTTTTGTGATTTAGGGCTAATTCTATGCTGCATCGGAATGCATTTGCATTCCCACCGTACGATTGCGCCACGTGTATAGTTAATTGATTTGTATTTATAATTTTCTTTCGTTCTGATAAATTAACAGAATTTGACGCCGGCTATCTCATCAACACAACTCCTGAAGTGAAGCCTACCCAGAACTTTATAGAATAAATCAAACTTGTCCTTTTCGAGGTCATACTGTCAATGAGAGTTTGTAAATTCACGATACAGGCAATATATACTGGCACAGTAGTTGACACTCTTGGCAACATTTCTAGTGTACTGGCAGTAATGTCTGAATACATATTTTCAGTCAAATAACTATGTGAGGAAAATGAAATAATTGTTTATGATAAATTGAATGATTTATGATTTTAATTCGTTAAAAAGGCTACTGTTATTACAGCATAAATGTACATGTAAACGCATATGTAAATGTAAATGTAAACGCAAATGCTTTATTGAATTTTGTAGCAAATTTGTGGAACACAATTTACATCCTTGGCAGGTTTATAATGTTTCGACATATGTAAATATAAACATTATGTGGCCCGAAAATTAATATTGTTTTTAATTCGTTAGTATTGGTATTAATAATTTTTTAGCAAGATTTATTTTTGAAATACAAAATAAAAGAATTGATGGGATACGAACAATGCGCGTTCTGGTGGCAGCGGGGACGCTTGTCCCTTAGCACTGGTGTGGTAGCTCCCCGTTGGTGGAGTTCATGCCCTCTGCTCTTCCGCGTCCGTGGGTACTACGATCCTCTTTGTATCGTAGCGTTCGCCCGATGATTTTTGGGTTAAGCTCAACATGGATGGATCTTTCACTACTTCCGATAATGGTGCCTCTCCAGCCTTGGTGCACGGTGGTGGCATCGTACGGGTTCTGGATGGTGGTCTTTTGGACACCTTTTGTACCCCTCTCTCAGCCAAATCGAGCTTTGAGGCGTAGCTTTTAGCTCTTCTTCAAGGTTTGATCTTGGCCGGACTGTTTCCACCTCGTATTTGATAGTGATGGATTCAGCAGCAGTGGTTGCTATGATGACGTTGGGACAGTTCGGCTCGGCAGATGTTCACCGCTCTATGGCACATATCCGTGCCTTGATTCGACAAATGGGGGTTCAGTTCACCCACATCTTAGAGAGCGAAACATAATTACAAATTACTTGGCAGGTAGGGGGCGCAGACCCCTGCCCTCACGACATATGATGCTGATTCGACGCATCGTTATGTGTAACGATGTCAATTTAGCCCGAAATTCGTGGGTTAACCCGATTAACCCGACAACTCGACAGAGTTAGGGTTGAAAATTTCCCAACCCCAAAAAAATCTCAACCCAAATGACCCTAAACCGAATAGCCCGCAACCCGATAGGGTTGGCCTGAAGATAGCCCGAACTCATAGGGTTGACCCGAAAATTAGCGAGTTCTCGTTATTTAGTTTTCAAACTTCATTAATTTATTATTTTTTCAACTTTTAAAAGTTAGCATAATAAGATTTTTTTCAAATGTATGTGAAAAAATGCATTTTGATTCAATATTCGAAAGTTATGTTCATCATTTCACTTTTCTATATTTTACTATAACATTTAATATAAAACATTCAGATTTAAAAATGAAAACAAAATGATAATCTATTAAGAAAAATGTATTTTCTTACTTCTCTAAAAACTATATATTAGTTTTGAGTTGAAATAACATTCATTTATTAATGCATTTCTTTGTTACAAATATACAATTATCAAAATTAATATATTAATTAAAAAATCATTAATTGATTGACCCGATGGGTTAGCCTGAAACCCGATAATTTAGGGTTAGGGTTGAGAATTTCTAACCCGAAAAAATTACAACTCGAATGACCCATAACCGAATAGCCCGACAACCCGATAAGATTGGCCCGAACCTGAGCGGGTTGGCACGATTGACATCCCTAGTTATGTGCAAGCGCTTGATAGGATGGATCTGTTGGGTTGCCCCAACTTTAGATTTCATTAAAGGGATGTGTGAGAGCACTCGATGGCTCCCGACTCCCTTAATTGTACTTTTTATTTTTTATGGGCTTGGTGACTTTTGGGTCTTTTCTCTATGTATGTTTTTATTGTTCTTCCTTAGTGTAGGTGAATCTATTGCCCACAATGGTCTCTACCTTAACTCTTGCTTATGTGTTGAGTCGTGGGTTTGGCCCGGGTTGTGGGTCGACCCATGGTTGGTTCTTTGCTTCATCTGCTTTGGGCCAAGTCACTTTTGTGCTTGATCATTTACGAAACCTGTGATTTATTGTTTTGATATCTATGGGTTTGGAGGCCCGCCTAACCCCCGCCAATAATGGCGTTTTGACGGAAAAAATGGGATACAAACAATTTGTATTAGTTGGTTTATTTTTTGAATTCAATTTAATTTAGGGAAAGACGGGTCGGTAGTCGCCCCACCTTGCAGTTTCATTCTCATTTGGTGTTTCATTTAGATTTGAAAATTTCCGCAATTTACTCTTAAGCGAAGTGTCGTTACCATCAACTTTCTTTTCCAAGCCATGTATTTCTGGTATTTGTGGTTAAGTTTTGAACTTCTGATCGTTGTTGAAAGTAATTTTTTTTGTTTATGAATGAATTGGTCTCGGCTCGGTTTCAGAATAAGGCATATTAACTGGAGGAGGTGGAACATGTAAACCCCGCGAAAGTTACATGCAAGTTTTTTTTTTTTGAAAGAATTCTCGTTGTTATTATTTTAGTTTCTTAATGAATTCTGTTTTGAAGTCATTTTTAAGTATATTGAAATGTTATTGTTTGCTACGATGAAGCTATAGTATTTGCTTATCATTAAAGTTGTTGTTGAGTATTTGCATCTAGACTAAAATGATTTTGCCTAGTTTTTAGTTTTTTGTTGTTAATTTATTTTGATTTTGTGTTTAGGTGTCCTGGTTTTGGGCAGTAACTAGTGCAATTATATACAAACACTTCAGAAACGATTGGATCCTGATACTATTGAAAAATTCCGAAAGTCACGCTTTGGCTTCTCTCATCTTTCAAATATTCAATTTCAAGGTCAGCTTTTGTATATATGAACAAAAATATTGACCTAGCTAGTTTAGATTGTACGTGTCTTTCGTTCATCATAGAGGATAAAATTGTGGAATTAGGTCTGATTGAATTCTTTGTGATCATCATATTCAAATTTAGTGAATGATATCAACCACCCTCATCATTAGATATTCATAGAACTATTTTTGGTGGTGCACAAACAATTAATTTGATAGATATTGAAGCTCAATTCAACCAGGAGTGTGATAAAAATGGTGAATGAGGTGAATTAGCATTGAAATAGTGTTGTTGTTAGTTTTGTATGGTATTCTACTTGGTAGATATTGAGAGTCAGTATTTTCACTTAGTTGATGACTTACATAATTTCAATCGATTTTATTAGTGTATGCATATAACTATATATAAATTCTAAGATGATTATACAATAAATAATTCATAAATAAATAATGAAAGTGGATTAATGTAAATTGTAGAAGTATAAGATATAACAAAATTGATATATATTGAGATGGGTATAATATTAACTGATATAAATGTATTAAAGTAAATTTATTTAATTATGTAGGATCAAGGGTTGTAGATCAGTTTCATGGGGTTTAGTTACATATCAATTCTGCATGACCATTTGTCACAATGCCAAAAAGATTATTGATGATTATATAGTTGTTCAGAAAACACCTTCATTCGATTCATTAGGTTTCACATTTGCACTACAAGTCTTTGCACACAAGGTTCATAAACAAGTAGGGTTATCTTGTGCTACAAGGCCGACGGGTTATAAAAAGATTTTGCCTCAAATGCTGCAATAATCTGGTAGTACATGTTAGGGTATATACTGAAAAGCATCCCAAATTTATGAGAACAATATTATTTTTTCACATTGATTTACAATTTCATATTATGTTGATTTACAAACTATTATGATTGAGCAAACGCGTATAGGTCTTTTGTACTGTAGACTGAATGTTGGTCAGGTCATCACTAAAGGTCTATTAGTTGGTGTCTTGCAGAAGAAAATTAAGTTTCACAACCTAAATAGACTTAGACGATCTATCGTAAAATGTTGTAGTGTCAGTCAAAACGCTTACAAACCCTAATAAAGAATGACACTGGTGTGATATAACACTAAATGGATTTACGTTGAGATAAGTTTTTCTTGCTTATTACTGAAAGACGAGATCTCGGTGATTATTTATTTCTCAATTTTTGTATATAACAGTGAGCAAACAATATTAATTATGCATTCCTTCGACTTATCAAAAGGTGTGGGTTTTTCGTAACTCAAGAATCTTGATATCTTGGGTAATGGTAATTAATATCTAGCGGTGCTAGGATTGTTATTGCATTGAAACGTATCCGGGAGAGTCTAGGTCTATAATATCCCTAAGAGGTGTTCAGAAAATGGTAACATCAGCTATTCGTATATTGGCATATGGTGTACCAGCTGATGCTACTGACGAGTATGTCAAATTAAGTGAGAGTAGTGCGATTAACAGTCTAAAAGTTTTTGTCATGCTATAATAGAAATTTTTCAGCTCAATATTTGAGAACACCAACAAGTAATGATATTGCTAGACTTCTATATATTGGTGAGCGACGTGGATCTCCAGGCATGTTAGGCAGTTTAGATTGTATGCATTGGAAATGGAAAAATTGTCCTACAGGATGGAGCGGTTCATATTTAGGTCGTAGTGGAAGTCCTACGATTATTCTTGAAGTTGTAGCAGATTATGACCTTTGGATATGGCATGCTTATTTTGGATTGCCCGGCAGCAAAAACGACATCAATGTGTTAGATTCATCTCCCCTTTTCTATAATCTCACTCAAGGTATTGCTAATCCAACTCATTATGTTATTCAAGGAAAAGAGTACACTATGGGTTATTACTTAGCTGATGATATATATCCAAAATGGTCTATAATCGTGCAAACAATTCAAGAGCCCCGTACTCCAAAGATAAAATATTTTGCAATTAAACAAGAAGCATGTAGAAAAGATGTACAACGTGCATTCGGTGTTCTTCAAGCACGTTTCGCAATTGTAGCAGGACCAATGCGTTATTGGGATAAAGAAGTGTTGCGTGACATAATGGTTACATGTATTATTTTACATAACATGATAATTGAGGATGAGTGTGACCTTAATTTTCCAATTGAAGTTGCCAGAGAGGTGCCAGAACCGGAAGTTGAGATGACGACAAACGAAGATGCTCGATTTCAAGAGTACTTATCTCGATACGAAGCAATAAGAAATAAAGATGCTCATCTGGAACTTCGAAATGCATTAGTTGATCATTTGTGGGAACAATATGCAAATTTCGAGTCTTGAATTTTAGCTATTCTATATGTATGTTGTGAAATATTTATGTAGTTGTGGTATATTTGAATGTATTTTAATTTATGTTTGAATGTTATTGTGATATGTTTAATGTATTTTAATTTTTCAAATTGCGTACTTTTTATTAAATAAATAATATATTTAATAAATAAATATATTAATAATCAAATTTCATTATAATATTTAATTTTATATATAATTATTAATATGAAGTATTGTGGGGTTAATGTGTAATTTCTATAAAATATGTAGGTATGATTTAATGTATAAAAAGTAAGTGAAGAATGAATATTCTTTTGGGTTTGAGTTTGGCGTGAATGGTTGGAGTAGAATTACTTTTTGATGTGACACTACTGAAAAATGAGTTTGAATTGGTGTAAATGGTTGGAGATTGCCTAATTGTAAATTCCACATCCATAGAACACTCATTTAGGTCATACTCCATCAAATCAAGCTACAATGTGGACAAATATTTATAGCAATAATCTAAGAGTACGAAATGAAAATATAAAAGGGTGGAATCAGGCAACAATTAAAAACTAAAAGTAAACAATTCACATATGAAGCCAAAATTTCCAAAATATGCATAAAATCGGAAAAGATAAATAAGTAAAGACGATGGCTTACCTTATGAGATTTGGCAAGTTATGATGACTTCCCCTAAAAGTCAATATTTGAAGGATGTATTTGCCTTCTCATTGACTAATATATTAAATCATCACCAAATAAAGGAGAAAATAGATAAATTAAAAAGATAATACACAATAATGGAAAATTTATCGAATAAAGACGGTCGAGTTACCTTATGAAACAAAATATATTTAAAATGAGAATCTCTCAGAATTGACATTAATAGAGGATCATCACAATCACAAACGCAACAACAAACAAAAAATGAATGCTTATCCCTAACAAAAGGCAGGGTGCTCCGTCAAAGTTTATTTAAAACTGATGTTTACGGACATAGTCTTCGAATTTGAATTCAGAAGAATGGATTCTTGAGGAGCAATGGAGTTTAGGGTTGTTCTTGTATCGGGCCAGCCAGCCAGCCAGTGGACGTTTTGTTTGATGACAAATATAAAAATAACAATTGTCAATACACCGGCAACATGAAAATTCTGATGCCTTGATTGACCTGTTCCGGGGATAAAATGAAAGATTAACGGAAAGTTAGATATACAAAATTAAATTTTATTTAAAATTAATAGCAGCGGCGAAATGCAACGCATTCCCAGAAACCATAGAATTTTTCCTCGATTTAGTGAATATGAAAATCAATCTTACCAATTCAAAATCCCGACAAATTATGTTGCCTTAATTGGATAAATTCTGCTCAACGTAATTTTCGGCAGTCACAGAGAGTATTTCATTTTTAAAAGTTTATTATCGTTCCATCAAATATTTACTTAGACAAGTCATTTTACATGAATTATTCTAGTATTAGGCCTACTTAGGGAGAGCGAATCAGGCAGTCGGCGAGGAATTCTATGGTAGCCTCTGGTGATGTAATTCTGATCTCATACAATAGAAGATGAGAATAGCGTCAAAATGGAACAATTTCGGGATGTGTCAGCAATCTGCGCTGCTAACATCACAAACACATACCTCAAAATAACATGAAACTTTCCTGTTGTAGATGAACTGATGCCTGGCTTCTCACCACTAATTAAAACACTATTTCGTCTCAACCTACATTGAAGTTGAACGCCACCATACTAAATGTATGCAGGTTAGCAGATATGTACATACGCCATGAACAACAAGCTTGAAGCTAAATGATCATCCAGAAACAATTAAGGACAACATTTGAGTCTGAGTATCCAACAACAGCTTTGGAATTCTTCAGATGCCAGCAAAGTTAAATAGCTCGTAAAACTAAACTCTTCCCAATTTGCACTTCCTTCAAGTAAGATTTTCTATGTTACAGCAGAAAAGATATAAAAAAAAAACAGATGCATTGATGACAAGTATAATCAGCATGGAAGGAAATGCCTATAAGATCATAAGCGGGCATTTAAAAGGAATGTATGAATGTCAGAAATCTAAATCATGCCTATTAATGAAAGAGGTTGTTACAAGATGATAGTTTCAAATGGATGAGAACCAATGTAGTACCGGTACAAAAAACTACTTAAGAGTTACCAAAGATCAACAAAACATAACTGAACTCCATTTTACTTCTAATGATATTGAATCTACAATCATTAGATTTTTCTAGATCAAATCTCTAGCACGATGGGTGCATGTACAGGTAAAAGCTTCAAACTGAGTAACAGCAGTAGCACAATAGATTCGGAGGGAAAGTTTTCCAGAGTGAAGTATGGGCATGCCTTTAAACCAGGAAAGATAAAGAGAAAAACTCAGCAAAAATGTCAAAACTTAGCAAAAATTGTCATGTTCCCGGGTGAAACATAAAAGGTATACTTTTACAGAATCACACTACTAATCAGTTCAAACAGTTAGATGGCCAAAATATGTGGCATCATGGCATCCCCAAAAATCACTGAGTGGTAAAATCAGGAAACATATAAAGTTCCATGGCGATACAAGGCAAGGATGGCTGAACTAAGCACACTCCAAACAAAGATAATCCACCAAGCCATAAAGAACGCAACTTCTTTCACCCAAGCGTAAAGTGTAAAATTGTGAACCCCCGGGGTACCTTGAAGGAAACCATCATCGAGTTGTGACAAGCCAAAGAGAAGAAGTATCATCATGGCAGGCACAAAGAATTGCACAACTGCTAGGCATAGGTAGTGATTGTGAAGAAAAACCTTTGCCCTGCTATATTCCAAGTCGGGAACTTTGCTGGCGTGCAGTCTCTGGTACCAACACAATACAGCTTCGTTTAGGAACAATTGTATGTTAGGCCTCAAGGTCAAAAACTGCAGCATTCCTGTAGCAAACAAACACCAGCTCCTCACATTGTCAAAACTCGATCTTGGCATACCAACACGGCCGGCTATTTCAATGGCTTCTCTCCTATTACCAGCCATATGTGATCTATTTGAGCCACCATTAATGAGGAGTTCCGCAAAGGGGCTAATCCAAAGCAATGAAGTGAAGACAGTCATTGTGTAACTAGCATAAAGAAGCGTTCTTGACAACCATCCACATGAAATTATCGACAAATTAGAGCGAATTTGATCGGTTCCCAGCCAGAAAGAACGTGCATATCGCAATGCAGGAATGTAAAGATAACCCACAATGCAGCCCATGGAAACAGCAAGAAAAAACTTACCTAAACGATCCAATGAATTAAAGCTAAAATCAAGAATCCAATCAGGAACAACCCCAAAAGCAATAATCAGCCCCAATAGAAACCCAAAAACCCCACACACGAAGCTCAATTGCCTCTCAGACCTCTTCGATGCGGACCTCTGAAATCCAACCCTAACGATCAAGAGAAACAATCTAGAAACGCCCACAAGCCCTAACAAAAGAGGGATTATCGTCCCACTTTTCACCAACCCGGAATCTCTATCAACCCTCAAGAATCTATGAAGCGACAGAGACAAAAACCCAATAACGGTGAAATTAAAAGCGCTGTAAAACTCGCTGAAATAAATTCTCGATTGGAGGTGACCTTCAGTGAGTTTCAGTCTGAAGATCTGAGCTTTAGTCTCGTCGAACTCAAATTTTTCTTTGGATTTCTTTCTGGGCTTGGGCTGTTCGGACTCCGCGGCGCCTGGCCTCCTAATTGCCGCTCGGATTCCGCTAGATGTGGTGGCGTTGGGGTTGACATCATCTGGATGAATGTAAGTGTGTAGGCCATGGAGAAATAAAGCTGGGATCTTGAGAAGAGAGAGTATGAGCGTGAGAGAGATTGCAAACGCTGCGTGCAGAATGAGATTGCTAGTGGAGAATAGCTCTGTTGAAAGCTTCATGGAGTTCACTGCTCTTCTGTTTGATGGATTCTGATATGAAGAAGTCAAACTTGAAGATCTCACAATTTGGTTGTTAGTTTCAGATGGGATTTCCACAGTACTTCTGGCTTCTGGGTTTAGTTTTATCGTCTTCTCTACTTTTCTTTGCGAGTTGGTGCTAAGCTTCACCGTGAACAAGTATTTTATATGTCATCAATATCATACTCGTTTTTAATTTCATTTTGCGAATTTTTATTTTTAGGACAGATTAGAGCACACCAAAACTTGGTTAAATCAAGGTTTTAGGATTAATAGTAACAAATGGTTCAAACGTGACTTAGTTTTGTATTCTCGTATAATTTTATAAACATTCCAATTATGAAACTTTTTTTTTTTTCAATTCCTGTTTAAAATCCAACCAAAATCAAAAAAATATTTTTTTTGGTGAATATAAAAAGCAAATCGAATCATAATCCAAGATTCGGTTCTGATTATTATTCGGCGCATCGAATTTCTTCATGAATCATGAGTTTACTTCACTCAGCGAAAAACTAACAAATAATCATGAATCAACATTAATCAAAGATGTACCAACAAAAAATAATTTTTTTTACCCTGACATAACAACAAATAATTAACAGTAGTACAACACGAAATCTACCAAATATCTAACAAATAAAAAAAATCTATGTTAAATTATATTTTCATCTATCCAAATTCAGTTATAAATATCAAATTACATTTTGTGATTTGCAAAATTGTCTAAAACTAGTTAAAACATTAATGATCTCCTAAGTGTTTGGGGCGTATGTGTTAGTGGGCGTGGCGTGATTTTAAAAGGCATGCGAATAAAATCACTTGAAGTTGCAGAAAAAAAGACCAAATTAGCTTATTCAAAATGTTAACGAGGCCTACGTAAGTTAAAAGAATGATGGGAAAATACCAACGAGGAATTTCAAGATTCTGGAGCCGGGAAAAGAGAAACCGGTTTAGGAATTAAATGCCCATACCACTTATATTAAGAAATTAGATTTTAATACATTTTGAGGAATTTTAATATAATTTTTGAATTTTTAGTCATTTATTTTGATTTTATAAATATCGCGATTTAAATAAATATATAAAATTAGGGAATAAGAAAAAAAAGGATGAAATGAAAAAATGAAATTGTAATTAAATTTGGGATTGCAATTTTATGATTGGATTATGAATGTTATAACTGAAAAGTAAAATGTTAACATAACAATCGAAAAATAAAATTATGGTTGAATTATTGAAGCTGTGTCATGAATGGCCTCAAACAGAGCACAAACATACAAGTCAAGTGTCTCGCACTAAAAAGAAAAAAAAAACAAAAGAAAAAGAGTCAAGTCTCTCGCCTTCTCTCCTTTTCCCCCAAGCTGCTTTCGTTCACTTGTACAAGTAGAATTATATTTTGAAAAAATAGATGCAGAAGTTTTTTAGTGTCATATACCTATAATAACAATAACACAAGTGCAGGATCAATCCCGAGCCACCAACAAAAGTAGAAGCATTATCCCTCATCAAACGCCACCGTACCAAGAAAAGAATAGAGCATATTCAGATATTCAATTTCATATTTTTTTTAGCACTACATCAATAACTCAGTTCTTAGTCCTTGTTGCTGTATTAAACATCTCAAAGAGCTTAACGAACAGATTAAGATTACAAACGACAAGTTCTTGAATATCAGCCAACATATCATTCCAGTACAGATTAAAATTTTTGCTTAAAAAACTAAACCTGAATGAAGTGGCCATGTTACAAGTTGAGAAACAGAATGTATCAGTTTTAAAAGTACCAGCAAGGATCTATAGTAGATATTAAGATCCATTTGCCGGTCGCGATGGTTCCTTAATATCAATTTCTTTGACACCAGCAGTTATTGAGGTTTCATCGTCAGACACGTCTTCCAGTTGGGATCCATTTCGACGCAACTCTTTAATTTTGAGAAACTCGTCATAATGATCTTTCCTGTGCTCCTTAAAGCTCTTGCGCCTCTCAGAATCAGAATCTGATAGGTTAAATTAGTTTGAATTAGTTATCCAGTGTAAAACCGAATAAAAAGAAAAGGCAAAACATCACACATTGCAATTTGTAATAATACAATGACATAAAGAAGGTTGCTAAAAGAAGGAATCAAACCAACAAAGAATTTTAGGGACTAAGCACAATACTCTTTCCACGTTCCAACAGAGTCGAGCATTTACAATCATTTTCAACTAACAATTATTGTAATTCGAGAAGCAAGCAAAGTTTACGCCACCTAAATGTTTAAATACTTAAACACTCATATGGTCAAAAGAACACAGGATAAGTGATGATACATGCTATCCTAGCAAGCAAAGACAAGTGCATAGTTGAACTACGAAACAAAGGCAAAAGACAGACCTTCTTCACCTTGATCCATTGCATCTGTGTCATCATCAGATGATGTCCAGCCCGAGTGATGCGAGCCAGATTTACTAGAGGAGCCTACATCATTCAATGAAGAAGATGTCGCTAGTATGTTCATTGCATCTTCAAAATAATCCCCAAAACCTCCTCTTCTCGAAGGAGATGATGAATCTACAACAGCAGGAACCAGTCATAAGCCAAAATACACCATATACGAACTACTAGAGCTACGTGGTTCGACTATCTTTAGTTATTCACATTTGTAACTCTGACACGATACAAGAATTTCAATTTAGCCAATGAACAGAATGTGCAAACTAGTCATGCTATGTTGTTCATACTACCTTTGATTTTCATATTTGCAACTAATAAATTATCCATGCATTTCCAATTTAGTCTTGGGACCTATATACTTCAATAGTTACAATAACTGAAATTGTATACACATACCACCATCATCTTCATCATCAATCATGGCATGGTAGGGTGTCTTTGGTTCGGTTATTTTCTGTCTGACAGGTTTATTTGCCTCAATTTCTGCTAAATTATCTTCATTCCATTTCACTCGTGACCTAGCACCAGAAACAAATGGCCAGCATTAGCACAAATGGATGATAATCAAACATTTTTTAATATTTAAAAACATAAATTCATGTAGCTAAGAGAAGCACCGCACAGTCAAGAGGCATTTTAACTACTAGAGTACTGCTATATATATATATCTTATATCTACAACATGTTGGCAAGTCCAATTTAACAAGTCACCGGAACAATCATATCTCACTATTTTACAATCTGGATATCCAATTTCACTCCTTCCGCATAACTTGAAGGGAAGGAAAAAAAAGGGGGGGAAAAACTCCACGCTTCAGGACAGGTTTAACTTAAAAAGAAAGGCCATTATACAAACGACAAAATTTAGTCACCGAATGCAAAACCAATATATCATGCAAAGAATTATTATGACTGACAAACATTTAGCAACAAATGAGATTGATAAAATGGCAAAGTGCCAAGGGAACTCAATTCTTGATTGACACAACGTGACAAATCATCTTATAGTCATAATCCGCATCAGACAGATAACGGAAATACAGAAACAACTTTACTCTTAACATCAAATTATCAAGCCTAAATCAATAGCAAACAACGAAACCAAAACATATGGCTCATGAAACACCTTCTGATATGCTCATAGTACGGATTCATACAAAGAGATAAAACTAAAGTAGAAAGTAACAATTTAGCCATACTATCAACATTCTATGAAGTCTTGTTCAGCCAATTATTCTGGGACGAAACAGACTGTAATAATTAAAATTTCCCCAAACGAAATCATACCGCACAAAAATAAACCACAAAATAATCAATGCCTACTTTCACATTTTCATACTCAGTGTTAAATAAACAGTTACAAAAGGGACAAATTGAGAAATAAAAGTAATAAAAAAAATCATGATCTCCATGCCTGAAAACGACGACGTTCAACAGCTCAAACGGAACGACGAGGTCAAAACCAATCATTTTGACAAGGCTAAAACTGCAGATGTTGAAAAAGAAATCAATTGAGAAAGAGAATAGGATTTTCATACATTCGATGATACACGATGGATTTCCTTTTTGGGTTCCTTCCAATGCTTCGCTGCGAAATGGAAACAAAATTATGAGTCGCTCTCTTCGTTTTGCCGTTCAGGTCCTTCAGGAGCAGAAATCGGGAATTTATTTGCTGCCAACGAAATGACAAATACACCCTCTACTTGATTGAGATTGTATTATTCTTAACTACGCGTATCGGTCGGGCGGGTTGAATGAATCGGACTCTCCAGATTTCATTCACAAAAATAAAATCCATTTATTGCAGATTTGGGTAAATTCTCCACGTTTAAAAAAAAGATTCGGGCAATTCCCGTGTTTTACTTTTAGGCAAACACTAATGAGAGTTTTAATATGGTAATATGTTATTTCTTTCTTGACAATTTGTTACTTGAATTTTGAGTATTTTGCTTTTTGACGAGAGACATTCAGCAAAAGTAGGGGTGGCGAATCGGGTACCCGCGACCCGAAAACCTGAACCCGAAAATCACAAAATCATAGCACCCGATCCCGATCCGAAGGCATTTTCGGGTATCCCGAATATCCGATTCGGATACCCGAACCCGAGTATTCGGATACCCGATTATCCGATTTTCATTTTTTCTTATAGACTTTATGCAA
>JAYDZE010187216.1:0-21361 GCA_034509125.1 Monilaria moniliformis | reverse complement strand
TTATGATTGAGGCAGTAGCGATCTCTGACACAAGTCATCATTGAACATCTGTATTGTATCTACTATATCATCATCGTTACACACATATTATACATATAAGTGTTCTGTACGTATTCACATAGAACACACACAAATAGGTCCACAGCTATATTATCTTTTCTTGCAATAGGTCTGATGAAAAAGTTGTAACTTCTGGCTAAATAAATATAAAATTGAGTATCTTTTAAATACACATATTGCACACACACTATACACAACACACACAATACACATATTACATACTGCGCACACTGCACATGATACACACATTGCTCACAATACACACTGTACACATGCACACACAACACACAACAAACAGACATAACACGCACGACACACAAAATTACACACACAACAAACACACAACACACACGACAACATCCCACATACAATACATAAACTGCACACACACACATTGCACTCAATACACACATGCACAACACACGACAACATCGCACACACAATAGAAACACTACACGCAATACACACAATACTCACACATACTACACACACGCACGCACACGATAAACAATAAACATATATAAACGCACTCAACACACTCAGCACACAAAATTACACACACAGCACACACGACAACATCGCATACACAATACACACATTGCATAGACACACAACACACATAACAAACACACACGACATACACACACACAACATATACACTGGCACACACAACTCAAAATATATAGAAAAATAATGTAGAAGTACATAATCTATATAAATAAATAAATATTCAATTAAAAGTCAATTCCAGATCATGGTTAATTTTTGACTTACCAAAGAAAGGATTTGGAATTGAATTAGAATATAATAACTTAAAATTGAATTTCATATAATTGCAATTCCAAATTAATTCCAAATCCATTTTACCAAACACATTTAGAAATCTCAACTTAGCTGACAACCCCTATAAATAAACTGTAGGGGTGCATAAAATAGTGCTACATACACTGAGAATTTTCGTCCCCTGTAGAGATAGCCGAAAATTTGTATTTTATTTGTAGTCTGTTTTATTCGCCTCATACCCCAGTTATTAGGCTTGTTAGTTAATTGTTCACCAAATAGACAAGGTATTGGAGGTAATAAGTTAGAAGATTTCTACAATTCAATTGTTAGAAGAATAACAACAATCGCAAGCAGTCTACAACAATTTATAAATTGAATAATCTGCTCGGAAATGATAAATTAATTGAACTCTAGAAACATTTTAAGGCTCGTTAATTTTATCTAGTTGTCTGCTAGATGTGTTTTAGGTAAATAATTAATTTAATTTGCATGAGTTAATTTTAAAATTGATCCTATGAGATCCTTTAGAGGTTCGTGTATTTACCTATGTTTTTGTACAAATTTTTCATTTTAAGAAGCCCTTGAACTTTAATTTTTAATTTAGTTGGATCCTTATTTAAGGAACTTAATAAATCCGTTAACCTTTTCTTATCATTGTGTCAATTATTTGGAAGTGCGATATATATGGATTCAAGAAACGTCAAAGAATGAAATTCACAGGTCAATATGTAGTGACAGTACAAAACAAACACAAGGATTGCAATTCAGATCCTGGAGCAGAGCCGCTGGTGGCAGCAATAGTAGTGTCGTCGCCCGTCGGTGATCTGGTGTAGCTTATTGGCATCGAAATTGAGCAATTGGTTTGACCAACACGCTGTAAATGGCTAGTTTAAGTCATCTATAAGTGCAGTCTTTATGATTGTTTCTTACTGCCACTGTACATTAGCCAATGAATTTTTTCATTCTTCCAATGATTCTTGAGTCGATGTTGCAGTCTTTACATTAAATAAGGACTCAACAAAATCAAAAATCAAAATACAAATATCTGTTTAGAACGAAAATTATGTACCAAAACCTAATAAAACAAAATATATAAGTACGAGGATCTCTAGATGTGTTTTGTCATTTTCACACGTCCATAAGATTATGGTGTTTCAATTTCGATATACATTCCATTATATTTTAAACTTCATTCACACTCAATATTTACCAAACGCACAACATTTTTGCTCTTTTATACAATACCCATTATGAGACAATCTATCCATTCAAAATGCATCTCTCAATTATTACCTCTCCTCATCGAGATAGTCCACTATTCTTTTTTCAGGATGTCCCAAATTATAGTCTACTTTCTTTGCTTGAATTATCTTAAAACCTTCTTTTTGTACTAAAATAACCTTGTTTGATGTTTGTGAATATAATAGAGGAAGCAATAAATAAGGGACTTGTTGGCTAATTTGCTTTTGGTTCTTTCACTTCACTCCGAAAGAAATGAATCTGGAAATTCCATTGCTTGATTCTAACTCTTCGACACTCCTCTCAGTCTTTAAGGACCAATAAACATTAAATATAATTTCTTAATATGTGTGAAAACTGAACATAGAATAAAGTTTATGGAATGGGAAGAGTATTTATTAAATTTGTGCACTCCACACTACACTATATTTATTGTGAAATGAGGGAGTAATATTTTATAATATTAAAATATATATTAATAAAAGAATTGTGTTTTGTCCAGAGGAGCAAATTTTGCCTTAACTTAATTTATGGAGTTTTTGGTTTTACTGTCTTTTGGTCATTTTCTTTTTGCTTTTGATATGTTGTAGACTTGTCGTTCGACAATGGCACATTGGTTCTCAGCCGCCTCACTGGCCAACCTGCCTTAATTGCCGGAGTGATCAGTATGAGAGGAACTTGAATAGTGATTTAGTTGCTGCTATTGCCTATTGAATCTTTTATTTTTCTATTTAATTTTATTTGCAAATTGCATGTATAGTGCTAATTACTAAGTTATACTGAAACACAGAGAAGGAGGCACGTTGGGGTTTAGAGGGTCACGGGCCCCTAGCAATTTTGAAAAAATGTAGGGGCATTTTAGTAATATCAAAGAGCTTTTGTCGTTGTTTTCTCGAAATTTATTCTTTATTTTTTATATTTAATATATTTTTTATTCAAACATTTAACTATATTCAATTTCTAAATTTAAATATGAACTTTATTGATATTAACTATATTCAATTTCTAAATTATTTTGATAATTTGATTTTAGTCAAAACTATTTAGTTTATTTTAATATTTAATTTGTTTAGATAAATTGATTGTGCTAAAACAGATATATAGTACAATGAAGAAATGCATTTGATGGGATCAACTATTGATCGTTGAAATTTTCTGTTTAATGCACAAATCCTTTTCATTCCAAGTGCTATCTCAATATCTGAATTTATCCCTTATTACTTTTTTTTTTGAATATTTTGCGCTTGAAATTTATTTAATAATTTTATTATGTTTGTTGAGGGTCTGTCAAAATGTAACTCTTTTTCTAAGTTTTCGTCTGTTTTAGTTTTTTCGTTGTAAAATTCTTTATTTTTTACATTTCATAAACCTACCAAAGCGTTTAAACATTACATAAGCAAGAAATACCACAAGAAATAATATTAGTTTGTGTTCCCTTGATTTTATATTATTTTGCACATATATGAGAACAATGACCCTCATCATATCTAATATCACATCTGAGTTATTTGGATAATGTCGTCAGTCAATTATATCTCTTACAACAGAACATTAATTGTCTTTTATGTGATGTATGTGTCACCAAGTATCCTAATTCTCACAATTTGGATACATGACACTTCAACGTGTTAATTAATGGAAATGTCTGTGTAGATGCAGGAACTTTTTGCAAAGTGCATTGAATCTTCAAACTTGAATTTATCAAAATACGATGACACTTTTTCTGAGGTTGGTTTCTTAATTTTTTTGTCTGCTTCGTATGTTATTTTTCTAATTTTGAAGATTTAGAATTTGAATAATGGCATTATGCAATTTTGATATATTTTAAAATCATTTTACCATTACTTATCCCCTTTTACTTAAAGAATTGTTATCAATATTTCTATGTTTTCTTTATATATATATATATATATATATATACACACTTAGGTTTTTAAACTTAATTTTAATTAATATATTTGGGGCCTCCGGACACAAAAATCTGGCTCCATCGCTGCCCAGACACACTCATATTATGATATCGTCGCTTCTTACGCTGGTAACTAATTAGCTTATAAATCACGTTGTTTAAATTAGTATATTATTATTTTTTGTAAATTATTTAATTGAAAAACTTAATCAATAACTAGCCAAAATCTAATCTAAATCATTATCTCCTTAGGATTTCGTTACGCCTGTCCACCTTTACTTCTTTAAATTTTTATTTAACGAAAAGAAATCTTGTAATAACCTTTTTAGATCTATTAACTTAATTATCTATCTGAGAAAATCTTATCCATAATAACAAAGATCACAGAGTAATTCGTTTGATTTATAGTTACTTATTTCCAAATTTGTCATACAATACTAATAAATTCGATAGTTGAATGTTCATATGGTAAAATCTATCTATATACAAAAAAGTTAGAATATGTCTAAATAAGGTCATCTACCATTTAATGTCATTGCGTTAACAATAATAATTCTTATCTAACGAAGTCATCATTTTTTCGAGTGTTAATTTAAAGATGTTCTAGTATATATATTATTTAATTAGAAAATTACAACGACATTAATTTCAGAAAAGAATTTTCTTTGGTCTCGACTTGAGCCTACCCAATATGTAGACTACTGATTTTGATAAATTATTAAGAAAATAAATATTCAGAAAACCCTTATCTAAATTAATCTATATATGGTTCCATCAACCTATAAACTGATAATCTCCTAAATTATAAAGATAATAACTAGAATAACTTAGTAAAATATGAATTGGTTATTGTTTGCTTTATATTGAAATTTAAATCAAAATAAATTAATCTATAATTTGTCGAACTACAGCCAAAATTCATGAAACACTATAATTGCTTCGTCCTTAACTGAGTTCTTAATTATGGTATCAAGTGCAATAAACGTATCTAGTAATCAATGTGAATATTTATATATTTAATATTATATTATTTATTAGAGGTTAACTTAACATGATTATGCACATTTTATATAAATTTTTATTTAAGATTTAATCTTATTTTCCTTTAGTTAATCTAGATCGCAAATTTTTAGGAAAATTAGTTTATTGATTTTGTTAGCGCTAGCAGCCAAGAAGTTAGTGGCTCACCTACCATCTTTTTCTTTTACTTGAAATGCATATCACAATTAAAATTTCATAGATTATATTAGAAAAATTGGATTGATTTATGCGGCTTATTTAATATCGTATATCAGGAAATTATCTTGTCATGTGTATTATGATTCATGTAATATTACTTCCTTAAAATAACATGCCCGAGTCTATTTTTTTAATAGATACTAATAAATTTTAATTGTGATTTGATACTAATATGAAAATAATTATTATGGATATTGTTATGATTTTAATTGTAAAAAATTATAAATATAAGATAAATAAGAATAAAAAAGATTGGTGATAGCATGTAGACTTCATTGATGATGTGACATATAATATATGGAACTGTATTATATATTAGATTTAAGTTTGCTAAATTCCGTTGAATATAAAAAATATATTTCAAATTAATGAATTATCAATTTGTCAATCAATTTTGTCATAAAATCTAAATTTCTTAGTCATGATTAAACACATGTTGGCTCGAAAAGAAATAATTTAGCAATCACTAATTAAAAGTCAAAAGTCATGAAGCAGTATACATTTTTATTTAAAAAATGCAAATCACAACAATAATTTAAAAAATGCAACAGCGATACTTGGCGTGGGACAGTTATCTTGAATAAAATTTAAAAAATTAAACCACGTTTTTCAAATACGAGCCGCGCTATTCCTGCTTCCTTGTATTTTTGTAGCACCTACGAAAGATCCTTTCCGCCACGTGCTTTATTATTTCAAAACAAAAATTTATAAAATCAAAAAGGAAATTTCTCTTTATATATAGAAATTCCCGTATTTTTCATTCCTTGTAATTGGATTTGTAGTAGACCTCTCTCCCTCTTTTCCAAAATTTCCCTCTGCTTTTCCTTCTTCACTTCCAATTCCAAAACCCAAACTAGACAGAATTTCGAAAAAATCTGCTACCCTAACCCGAAAAATGGAATGGATTCGCGGCGAGAGATTGGGTCACGGGAGTTTTGCGATGGTGAGTCTTGCGGCTCCGAAAAGCCGCAGTTCTGGGCTACCTCCATTGATGGCGGTCAAGTCTTGTGGTTTTTCTCACTCTTCATCTCTCCTCAGAGAGAAACTCATCCTCGATGAACTCAAGGACTGCCCCGAGATCATCGGGTGCTTCGGCGAAACCATCTCGTACGAGAAGGGCGAGAAATTGCATAATCTGTTACTCGAGTATGCTTGCGGCGGCTCTCTCGCGGATAAATTGAACAATTCGGACGATCGCCGCCTGCCGGAATTACAAGTCCGGAGATACACTAAAGCATTGCTCAAAGGGCTCGATTATATTCACAAGTTGGGGTATGTTCACTGCGATATCAAGCTTCAAAACATTCTGTTAGGTGGAGACGGCGGAGAAGTAAAACTTGCGGATTTCGGGCTGGCCAAGCGAAAGGGGGATGATTTTGGCAGCGAATTGAGGGGCACACCTTTGTATATGTCGCCAGAGATGGTCGCCGGTGGCGATCAGGGGCCGCCGGCGGATATCTGGGCGGCCGGTTGTTTGGTTGTGGAATTGTTAACCGGGTCTCCGGCTTGGCGGTGCTCCGACTTGGCGGGATTGCTGATGCGGATTGGCAGCGGCGGCGATGTGCCGGAGATTCCTCGTGAGGTGTCGGAGGAAGGGAGGGATTTTCTTGGGAGGATATTTATGAAGAATGCGAGGGAGAGGTGGACGGCTGAGATGCTCCTTAATCATCCGTTTATTTGTGATCAAGATTTGGCGGGATTAAAAATTAGTAGGCCCACGTCGCCGAGAGGGCCTTTGGATTTCCCGGATTGGGTGTCGTGTTCAATTACGTCCTTAGCCTCGCCGGAAGATGGTTCTTGGTATTCCGGTGACTTGAGAAGTGGGTCGGTGGAGGCGGCAGAGAGGCTGCGGGCACTAGTTTGTGGTCGGAGTCCGAATTGGTTGGATTCTGATGATTGGCTCACGATTAGGTGATAGGGGAATATTCGGTCAATTTTGATCTGAATATTTAATTAGAAATAGATTTTCTTAAGATTTTTTCCTAGTTGTACAGAATAGAAAATAGATTTGGAGTCATGACTACCAGATTTTTGAGTGTACGGTTGCATAAAACATCAATCAATCATATTGTTGATTTTATTTTTTTCTTGGGATAATAGTTGATCGGATGTGTTAGGCACTGTATTTCGTAGTTGCACGATAAGAAGAAATTTCAAGTTCTATCGTGTGCTTTTTAAATAAGAATTTGTTCGTGAAGATTTTGATACCACCAAGGGTTTGCTTGCTTAACAATTATCTCAATCTTTTGTGGATTATATAAATCTATTAAATTTAAATAATAATAACTAATTTTTCATAACTGGATCAAGGTCGCAGATTCATATCACAAAAGATTTATTATTGAATTTGTTAGATTCGTCCAACCCGCATGATTGTGTGCATAGAAAAAAAGTTGTTTATTAATTATTTTTTTGCAACTTAAATGTCCTATATTAATAGAAAAGGATCATTAAAAATCAAGATGATCACATTTTATTTTTGCGATGACGAAGTGGAAATCGTCCATTTTGGGTTAGATAAAGTTTAGGGCTCTCGGCATTTGACGATGGAGTCAGTCGTGGAGAAAGTGCAGGGTTGTAAGGATGAAGAAGATATAAGAACAAATAAGCCAAATTTTTTTAAAAGAAAAAGAAAAAAGAAGGAAAAATTGCTGACATGAGACAACAAGTCAGCATATAATAAACCAAACAATTTAGTAAATAAATTTGAGCAGCATATGAATTTAAATTCATTAGCATATAATAAACCAAACAATAGTATATAATAAAACGACAAGTAGTATAACGTATTTGTTCGAGCAATAAAACATATATATTTTCGAAAAGCATAGCATGTATACTCGAATAGTGTACCATATATGTTCGAGCAATAAATCATATATATTAAAGCAGTATAGTGTATATATTCGAGCAATATAACATATTTATGGTTTGACTTGGCACAATACTCGAGCAGTATAGCATGTATATTCGAGCAGTACATATATATTTGAGCAGTATAGGCTTTGTGTACCTTTTGAAGAAATTATTTTCGGATTCGGATACCAATGTTGTCCTTAGCAATGAATCCATCGGAAAGTCTCTGAAATATGCGTGGACCTAATATTCTCTTATTCCGTACATGATTTTGAATCATTCTCGTTTTCCAACCCAAAGCGTATCATGATCTCGTTCCATGATTCTTCGAATTCATTAGGTTCAATCAGGACTGACCACACACATGATTTTAATTCTTTCTTCAAATCTTCGTTTGCAAGTAGGTCTTTAAGCAATTTGTCGGAAAGCTTCAACATGATATGCCACATGCACCACAGTGTCTGGTGCCGACAAATACACGTTTAATGGCAACTTTCATACTCAAATCCTGACAAGTTATGATCAATTTAGGGTCTACATCCATATATTTGACAAACTGGCTGAATAACCATGAAAACGAGTCACCATCCTCCTTGTTTAGCAACCAGACTGCAAACGTAACAAGCCTGCCGTGGTTATCCTTCCCGGTGAACAGAACAAAAATTATGCAATACCTATAATCAGTATATTGAGTGAGTCAGCATATAGTACACAACAAATCAGTATATAGTACCTCAAAGGGTTGTACAATATGTTGAACTAGGCTGCATAACACACTAATCCATATAATGATCATGTATGATCAGTATAGCTATAACATGGAGTCAGTATATGCATAACGAAGAATTAATATAGATTGTAAATCAATATAGTATAATAACATTACAGACTTACATATCTGTATAGTAGGTTATGTCAAATGCAATAACATCACCAAACTAGTGTAGTTTCGTTTTGAAACAACATCACACCAAAATAATCATTTTAACTTGTCTTCGCAGTCTACCTCGAATTCATAACTGAATGTCTCGCATGTTTCCTTCTTCTTGCGCATTTCATCTGACAACATTTGATCATCTGTTCCTTCAATATATGCTTTCATGTCCGAGTGTAATTTCTGACTTCCAATACAATACATCTAACCGCATCGTATCCTCCTAGCAACTCGGTCAACAATTTGAATGTAAGAGTATGACCAATGTTTGACTTGGCACAATCCACTATGAATTTCTGATGAACATTATTAAGGTTACGATTTAATTTCATAAAATGCTTGTGGTGAACCTTGACCATATGGTGATTATGTTCCTCAACAAATTTGTTAATAATATAAACAACATGTCCACCTTCGGATACATACTTGAAAGCTACTCTCGTCTTACCTTCACTCATCTTCGATGTGCATCTACGTTTGTTGATAAATCATTCGCGTGCATTCAAACCATCAATATCATCCGTCTTTTTCTTACATTCCGTACTACACACTACGTACTGCCACGTGATCACTTTTCCCGAATGTTTAGTTCTGTGTTTGTGGTGTCAAAATCAGCCCGGTGAGCATAATTATCATAAAATGTCATTCAATATTCTAATGTCTTGAAAATTTTATTTCTAATATGGCTTCAATTCTTCTTTGCAAACAGGGATGCACATAACTAAAATGAAAAATAAAAGATAGTAAGAATAGGCTCACATCACAAACAATATATATATTCAAGCAGTATATCGTTTATATTCGAGCAGCATAGCATTAATATTCGAGCAGTGTAATATATCTATTCGAGCAACACGGGTTATATATTCGAGCATTACAACATATATATTCGAGCAACATTATAACATATATATTCTAACAATACATCATTTATATTCGAGCGACATAGCATAAATATTCGAGCAGTATGTCATATTTACTCTATAAGTATAATATAAATATTTGAGCAGCATATCATATTTACTCTATCAATATCGCTTAAATACTCAAGCAGCACATCGTATCTATTTGAGCAGCATAACATAAATATTCGAGCAATATTATCATATTTACTCTATCAGTATAGTATAAATATTCGAGCCACGTATCATATTTACTCTATTGGTATAACTAGGGCTGGGCAATCGGGTACCCGCGGGTACCCGACCCGAATTATCGGGTACCCGCACCCGAAAATGCCCAAAAATCAATACCCGATTCCCGACCCGATCGCACGTTCGGGTACCCGCATACCCGAAACGGGTACCCATACCCGGGCAGTCGGGTACCCGATTTCCCGATTTTTTTTCTTTTTTTGAATTAATTGTTGTAATTACTGTTTTAATCAATAAAAAAATATTTTTTGGGTTGTATCATAGTCATAGATGTTTAGATACATCAATGCATTAATTAATCATTGCATAATTTGTATTATAATCTATAATTTGTTACCAACTTGTGATTTTGCTAACCTCTTCAAACACGTGACGGTATGGTTTCTTAAACCATTAGTGCCACACCCACGTGTGTCGGCTGCAATTAAAGTGCCGCAGCGCTTGCACTTTCCTTTCAGCTTTTTCATTGGAGGATCACCTACTTCTACCCACACTTTCGTGTAATCATTCCAATGTACAGATCTTGGTTCCCGTGATTCCTCGTTTCTTTTTCTCTTTTGAGTAGATTGTGTTGCTTCTTGCTCTCTTAACTTTTCTTCTTCTTCTTCTTCAATTTCCTTCACTATTTCCACATCTTCCAAGTCTTGATCATCTAAAACCACATTGCTATCTTGACGTGTGTTTCCTTGAGATGAATCCATCCTAATCTTAGTAATCTAAAGAGAAAAGTAGTGTTATTAGAGTGAATCTAAAAAGAAAAGTAGGAGTGAATCCAATCCAAACACCCAAGAACAAAAGTTACATAAACATTCATGTATATATAATATATTGATTTAGGCATACAAAAATATATTAATATAAATAATTATTTTTAATAGATTAAATTATAATGGAAATACTTTGTTTGTGTTGACTCTTGCTATTGTTTTCTTCACTTTTGCTCAACTATTTTGTTACACAATATGTACAGTGTACACATTTACGTCAACTGCTTATTTATATCCAACATGTAAGAAACTAAGAAAGAAAAGGGCTTATATCCAACTGCTAAAAAGAAAGAAATTTGACATGTAAACCAAACCCTTTAACTGCTTATATTATATATCCAACATGAGTGAAATATGATATACAACTTAATACAACAACAAGTATACAACATCAAGTCATCAACAATCAACAAGTATACAACATCAAGTCATCGACTCATCATTCATCAACTGATCAACAACAGACCCTAAACTCAGTAACAGTACACAGTAACTCAGTAAGGCTACTAAGGCCCTAAACTAAAAAAAAAACACTAAATTAAGCATAAAAGACAAAAATGTAAAACATAAATCAAGCAGTAGCACCTAGCTAGTGGTAGATCCGTAGATGAGGGAGGCTCGCGGTGGCGGTGGGTACTGGGGACTGGGAGGCCCGCGTTGGTGGTGGGGAGGCTCCGGCAGCGTCGAGCCGGAAGCAAATAGATACAGAGAGGCAGAGCCGCAGGCCCGCAGGAAATGGGTCGCAGACTCACGCAGGAAACGGGTCACAGACCCGCAGACGCAGTCACGCTGGCGCTGAGAGAGAGAGTGCCGCAGCTGCCGCTGGCGGGCCCGCTGCCCGCGCCGCTCGCGCTGAGAGAGAGCTCTCGTCGACCACCTGCTGCCTGCTGGTGCTGGCTGTGGCGGCTGCTTGAGAGAGTTTGAGAGTGAGCGGCGAGCAGCAGAGAGAGGAGAGGTCCGAGAGGAGAGGAGAGGTCTGTGACTCTATGAGAAGCAGCGGCGCGCCCTAGCAGTAGCAATGCAACAGAATAAACATTTACAAATTACAATACAACTTAACATTTACAGAATAAAAAAAAATATATAAATAACTAAAGAAATTCGGGTTTTGTGTCGGGTATCGGGTATACCTGAAACCCGATCGGGTAACCCGATACCCGAAATATTGACATAGTGCATACCCGATAATGTACCCGAACCCGTGATTTCGGGTATCGGATACCCGATACCCGCCGGGTATCGGGTCGGGTTCGGGATTACCCGTTTACCGAATCCGAATTTCCAGCCCTAGGTATAACATACAATATTCGAGCAGCATAGCTTATCTGTTCGAGCAGCAAAACTTATATATTCGAGCAGTACAACGTATATAAGTATATCATTTATATTCGAGCAAGATAGCATAAATATTCGACATTATATCATATATACTCTATCAGTGTAATATAAATATTCGAGCATCATATCATATCTATTCGAGCAGCATGTCATATATATTTATGAAAATCGCTAATAAGTTAAATTAAAAAATATAATAGTCCAGTGTTAAGAATCAAATTACAATTTTGATCACTAAATTACGGTATTATCTAGAATTATTGACAATTGATTAGATATAGAGATTTGTGGACATATAGAATTAATTTTTTTTAGGCGGGTACATAGAATTGAGAATTAAGTTTCAAATAATAAATATATTTAATTGTAAAATATAATATTTCCGGATTAAAAATTATGGAAAATCGGAAAACCGAAGTTCTGAAAACTGCAACCCGTCGTCATTATTATATATTATATAGATTTCATTTCCATGGTTTCCTGCATACAGCCATCACCTTAATTTATAGGCCATCCACTTACATTATAATGTTTTTTTTTTTAATCTTCTGATGAGCAATCAAATAATTAATTATGCGAAATTAATGATCAATCAATGAAGCATAAAACTAAACCTAAAATATAGAAAAAAGCGGATTAATCAATATAAACTAAGTTGAATTCCAAAATTTTATCTACTCTCTCCCTAAAACTAAAACACTATAAAATTAATAAGCCATAAACATATTATTGCCAACAAACTAAAATTAAAGAAAAAATAAATCATAAACAAGAAAAACTTATGTGAGAACCCTCAAGTCTTGAGTCTTTAACTTGACTCCTTTATGTTATTTTCTCTTCTCCTGTTCAAAAGCTCCAAAAAAAATCTTATACTAAAGTCTGTAGAAGACAGTAAACAGATGTTCCAAGATGCACTCTGGAGCTCTGTTTATTGTAGAGGGTTTAGGGTTTACGGCGGCTGCATAGCTGCTGTCGAGTGGCCGAGAGAAAGAAGCCGGAGGGCTGGTAGTGGGTTGCCACGGCGACCCTCGCCGGAGAACGGAGCAGCGGTGGCAATTTGCGAGGAGGGGGCTTCGGACCTGGTGTGTATTCGGTACCAAGAGAGAGAAGGCTGAGCTAGAAAGAGGGAGGAGATGAGGGCGAGGCGGCGTCGAGGGAAGACCTTGGGGGCTGTCGGTCGGAGAAATCGAGGGAGAGAGATGAGGAGTCTGTGTACTGTGTGCGTGTGGTTAGACTGCAGAGAGAGAGTGAGGATAGAGCCAGAGAAAGTCGGGAGTGACGAGGATGGTACCGCGGCGGCTCGTGCTGCGTGGTGCCGCCGGAATCGAGAGAGAGAGAGGAGAGGCCTTTGGTCTTTCGAGATTCCAGAGAGGGAGAGAATGAGAAGAGAGAGGTTTAGACGTGAGGTGAAGAAGATAAAAGAAATGGGTTTGGCCTCTAATGGTTGGGCTTTAATTTTTGCATTACTATTAAATGCAATAAACTAAAATGAATAAAGAATGGGCCTTCAGTTGTTTAATTAGGCCGTAGATATGCTTATGCAATATAATTAGTTTGAACAGTTTTATTAACTAATTAGACTTTAACTTGAGTCTGATTTATTTATTTTAGTAATTAGATAAGTTTAATATATATTAAGTTATGCTAAATAGATATGTAATTTGATAATTATATTAATGATTTGATTATAAGGATCATAATCAATTAAGCTTGTTGAAATAATTATATTATATTATTTTGATTTCTCATTTAATTGAATTGCACGATAAATATCATTACGTGTATATATATACTAGGTGTAATTTACTTATATGTTTTAAAGGTTGAAAATGATTTGCATTAATAACTTTTGTTTTTAAGATTCTATTTAATTTTAAAAACCAAGCACAATGAATCAAGAATTAATAGCCTGAATCACTTTGATTTAAGATTAGTCTGCCAGTCCTATTAAGATTTGAATTTCTTGTAGGCCTCCTTGACCAAGAGTATTAGCATTACTTTTCCAAGATCAATTTCTGCATTTGATTCGTCAGATTTTGTCCTATCAAGATGGGCTTTATTTTACAAAACTATGATTATTGAGTTATGTGCTCTGATATTTCAATGAAAGAAAAACTGTTTATTCAATAAAATGTTTTTACGCACTCTACTATGTTAAAGGCTCGTAAGCTATCGATTGAAATTATGTTTTATCCTAACATGTTAATTGAGATTTGTGTACACTCCGTTAGTAGCTTGATGGGTTGATCTCCATCGTGCGCTAACAAGCAACGATGCGTTACAAGGGTGCTCGTTTGGATGTATTCCGGAGTACGAATACAAGGCAATGGCCTGCGGATTCATTCGGGGTCAATAAAGCGGAGAAAATGATCTGTCGATGGCTAGAGGTTTGGGATCAAAGCGAGTAACAGAAGAGTCGTGACGATTGTGCCAAACTAAATGAAATGCTTTACATGCTTAGAAGTGCTATCTATTTAAACCTTGCAAGTTATGTTATAATGATTGGATAAAACTGCATAATGAAATTATGAAATATTTTAGCAAATGCATGCCCATTTTGAGTATATTAGTGCTCAGTCCAAATATTTTCACATGTTTTCTAGTTGATCGGTGGGTGCTGACAGGGTAGAGCTGAGGCTAGGAATAGGATTGAATTATGTATTTTGATTTTCATTGCAGAACTTGTTTTTATCCTGTCTTTCGTTTCCTAAATTTGAAACTCTTATATTGATTAGGTTTGAGCTGTTACTCGTACTCGTATTATATGTTGATAAATTGGTCATCACAAATATGAAACTAAAATTTTGAGATCATAAGTTTAGCAGTGATTGTTGATTAGTTTATATCATTTGATGTCCCTTCTTCAATTAAAAAAATGTTTGGCCCACTTTGATTTCCAGTTGTTCCCTTAGGGATTTATTAGGATGTGACAGTTTCATAAAAAATATCTAATACTTTTTTATATATACACGTATGAACAGGATTTGATTCTTAGACCTTTCTATTTGCAAAGAAGGCTTTTGAGAATTGAAATTTGTACTTTTTCTACTTTTTCGTTATTATAAAAGTATGAATACATTTTGTATTTGAGTTTTGATTAGGGTAGAGTTGAATCCAGGACATGGATGGTGTTGCGAGGTGGGCGATCGCACAAGCACACCTGAAAAATAAGGGTTTTATATAATGTAGGGTTTGACATTTTTGAAACATATTGTTGGACTCAATCTTGGCTCAAAATAAACAGACAAATATATTATATTTAGAAAAAATCAATATTAAATGGTCTAAGTTTAAGAATTTAGAATCGTCCATGTTATTTTAGTCCCGTTCCAAATCCAGAATAGGGATATAATTATAAGATTGTTACATTTTTTGTGATATATGACTATTTAGTATAGGGTATAAATTACCTGATAATGCATAAAGTCTTAGCAATATTTAATATTCAAACTCCATACTAATATCTAGTCGTGGATTTAAATACTAGATATGAAATGAAAGAGAAAAGTAACAAGAAGAAATTGACTCTTTCCAAGACAAGCATTTTATACGAGATGGTCATAATACGTATAATTGTTTCATACGATTATGAAGAGATATACGAAGTTACAAATTAGCATTTGGTTTATCTAGACACCTATTATATTATGGCCCATATCATCATTACACGTGCGTATCAATTTGCTATTTTTTTTTTTTATTTTTTTTTTATTTTGAAGGGCAGTTTGCTGAAAAGAAATTTGTAACTATTTCCATTTTTGAACGAATTAAGTTGATTATTCAACATCAATTAATACTTTGAATTTCCCCACCAAATTGGAATAAAATTGAGATTCAAACGCATCATCCTTGCAGATCCAATTACCTATACTAAAAAAAAAATATCTCCAATGGTACACCAAACGGTGAAGATTTTCATATGTAACAGCTAGGTCTAGGATTCTAATTTTACTGCCCTCACTAATTAAATAAAAAAAAATCAAAAAATAAAATTTAGTTGATAGTTGTTTCATATTTAGAGTTTACAAGCTTTCCAGTTTTAATTTTAAGTTATGAAATTCCAATTAGAATTAATAATTGTGTAATTATTTTTTATTTTTATAATAACATTAAATTTAAAAAAAAATCGACGTTGTGGGCGAATTCATTAGTACTGATGGATCATATGATCCTCTTCCATATCTCTTTATTTTTTGTGGCCGTACATCACATCCCCAAATGTTCCCCTCAAAATAATCATTTAGAATTATTTTTATCGAAATTTCCGTAAAAAGAAAACGTGAACCGAAATTAACTATATCAGTAATACCAAACAGCAAGAAATAAAAATCAAAGCAATCGAGATGCTGCCACGCGTTAATTCCAAGAAAGGTTGTCACCCTATCGAGACCATAATCCAAATGTAGGTAAAAACAATAATAATAAAGGAAAAGAGAAATGCAAGTCAAACGTCAAAAGCATAACTGCTACACAATATATATGTCTTAGTCTTAACTCCTAAGATCTAAACCCTCAAGCATTGAATCGCAAGCCAACCAAACCTCTCTCTCTCTCTCTCTCTCTCTCTCTCGTTTCAAGACTTAGCTCCAGATGCAGGTATGCAAAATTTGCCCCACTTCTGCATCTAATCTTATATATGTGATCATCTCGAATGTCTATATATAGGATCCGAATTCTCTGCACAAAACGCTGTTCTTGATCGCAGTCTTCCTCTTTGGATGTTCATCCTCTCTCAAGGTGATTCCATTTTACATGATCTTATTCATCCCATCCAGAGATGGAGAAAATAACAGGGCACAACTCCGTGATCTCTCTGACAAACTTTTCTGCAAACTATTATATTTAGATTGTATTTTCAATTTTTTTCAGATATTTATATATAAAATTGTAATTTTACCCGTCCAAACTTGTATGTAAATATACAAATATATATTCACGTGGCCATTTTGTCTCTAATCCTATCCAAATATTACAAAAATTTAAATCTTTGATCATTCCCTAACCAAGGACCAGACTTATATACCTTCATTTTTCAACAGATTGGTGAAACATGTTCTACAACAAACAACAACTGCGACAGCGGTCTAACATGTGGAACTTGCCCGGCAAACGGTAACACCAGACCTCGGTGTACCCTGATTCAGCCGATAATTCCCACTTCTAAGGTATGAACATAATACTTTTCAACCATCATACATGAACATATATAATATCTCTACTTTTCGAAGTTTGATTTTGTTGACTAATAATATGATGTGTTTTACCTTGAATAGGTAAAAGGGCTGCCATTTAACAATTATTCATGGCTGACTACCCATAATTCTTTTGCTCGGACCGGGTCGAATTCGGGTACCGGGTCGTCTCTTCTCGCTCCGACCAATCAGGATGATTCCATCACCGATCAGCTCAAAGTATGCAATATTTATAATATATATCTGCCAGGTCGTACTAACTGTTTTTTGCATAAAAAATTGTTACTTAAGTTTGCAGTGACTGAGACTACGTCGTTCTAGTGATAACAAATACACTTGTACTAAAAAATGCAGCAACCGCCCTATACCTGCTCTAGTCATTGTAGTTGTCATGTGCCTATTAACAACTTTTACTACTTTAGTGGTTAGTTGGATTGAATAATTTTGTTATGTCTTTAATAAAATAATGTTAGTTGTGACTGCTGTTGGCATGATCACCGATTTTTCAAGATCCAATAATTTGAGGTAATAACTTCGCGCACAAGTTATTTGGTCGGACATTCGATTTAAATTTTTCAATCGATTTTTTCTTTTCCTTGTCAAATTGAGGTGGAGTCTTATGCATTTGTCTGCATGATGTCGACAATTTTCTTTGTAATAATTAACGTAAAATATAGTAATTAAAGGCTTTGACAACTTGTCATATATAATTTCAATTTTTGGAGGGAATTGATATATTGGTGTCAATATATATGTAGAATGGTGTTCGAGGGCTTATGCTTGATATGTACGATTTCAACAACGACATTTGGCTGTGCCACTCCTTCAACGGCCAGTGTTTCAATGTGACAGCATTCGTAAGTACATATACAACTCTGATTCACGAATGTTTCTCGATTTCAACTAGGGGCGGCAAATTCACTTTATGCCCAGAAGGGGCAAATGCCCCCCTCAAAGTTTCAAAACCCAATGAAAAAAATATCATAATTTATCTCATTTATTAGTAATTAACTATTAGTTGCCCCTTTCAATTTGTTTTATGAAAAAAAATCCAATATTCCTCAGAGAATATTTACTCTATATATATTTTTTTAGTTCCGCCTCTGATTCCAACAACCATAATTAATTATTGTGTTAATTTTGAGATGCAGCAACCAGCTATCAATGTTTTGAAAGAGATTCAAGTATTCCTTGAAGGAAGCCCCACAGAGATTGTGACCATCTTCATTGAAGATTATGTGTCGTCGTCTCAAGGCCTCTCCAAAGTGTTCAATGCATCGGGCCTCACCCCTTACTTGTTTCCGCTCTCGCGAATGCCCAAAAATGGCCAGGACTGGCCGACGGTGGATGATATGGCGGAGAAGAATCAACGGCTCGTCGTCTTCACCTCTAAATCATCCAAGGAATCCTCCGAAGGGATCGCCTATGAATGGAACTACGTTGTGGAAAATCAATGTGAGTCAGATTTTATATTTAGACATTGGTTTAGGAGCGTTTACTATTCATAACTGATAATATAAATGATTTAGTATTTCTAAACTTTGTCAAAGAATTTTTTGCGGTCCTAATCTTTTTAATAGAATATGATCATGAAGTATCGAGGACTTTAGAATATCCAAAACTTCTAATCCATCTTAGTAAATAATAGATTAATATATAATAATTTTATCTATAAAGGCTACTCGTTAATAGTAAATGCCCACTTATTAAATTGTGAAAAATATATATTTTCACCAATTTTCTATTCTTTTTCGCATATTCTATAGAGTGAATAATATTATTAGGCACGATGAAAAAATTGTTGGAGCAATCCATTTTTCCTCATCTACAGCCAAATGATCATAGTATTATCAATTTATCATGGGGTAATATTTTCCGTTTTTTCACATTAGAGAACATAGATAAAAAGGTGGAGACCACTAAAATGAAATTAAAAAATAACCACTAAAATGAAATTAAAAAATAGAGTAATTAATATATTTGCTTGTAAATTACTGAATTTTCATTATTTTCTGATTTTACATACCAACTTTAAAATCTAGTTATAAATTATTCAAGTATAGATTTTATTTGATTTTGCAAAATATAGAGAATTTCGGTCAATGTTCGTGTTACCATGGATAACAAGAAAGTAGTGAAAGTTCAATAATTTACAGACAAATAATCCTAAAAGTTATCTTCTTCTTTTTTGTCCCTTATTTTCTTACGATAAATTTGCAACTAAATACAACACACTGTACAGATGGAAACGATGGAATGAAAGGCAGCGCATGCCCTAGTCGCTCCGAGTCATCTGGGATGAGCACATCTTCAAGGTCGCTAGTGCTCATGAACTACTTTCCGACCAACCCAAATACATCAGGGGCTTGCGTCGACAACTCTGCTGACTTGATTAGCATGATGAAAACTTGTTATTCTGCCAGCGGCAACCGCTGGCCTAATTTCATTGCAGTCGACTTCTATCAGGTACTAAAACTATTCTCACTACGTTGCTCTTCAAATTAATCCAACCAACTCAGCAACACCTGAAATATTAAATCCAAATATTCCTGGTTGCAGAGGAGCGACGGCGGAGGAGCCGCAGAGGCCGTCGACGAAGCAAATGGTCAGCTAACTTGTGGCTGTGGCAACATTGCGTATTGCAAGGTATGCACCTCATGTTCAATTTCTTGCTTCTACTTATGAATGTTGAGAATATGGAATCAGGGCGGAACCAGGGGGTGCTAGGGGGGCACCGGCACCCACAACCATTTTTTTTTTCGGATTTTGTTTTTGCACCCTTTCGTAGCCTAAAATTTTGAATTTTAGGTCCTCCTAAACTATTCTTCTGCGTCCGGACCTGGTTGCGAAGGAAGCAAATATCACTTGTTTGTTAATGAAAAGTGACTAATGATTTAGTATCAATGTGGTTGCAGGCAAATGCAACGTACGGTACATGCGATGTGCCAGTGCTTTCGCCTCCGCCTCCGGCGCAGTTATCTCCTACACAGAGAGAAGATGGGCCTGTGAATGACTCTCCGTTGAAGAGACCGTGCCCATCTTGTTTGTTTTTCCTAACAATTTTGACACTTCTTCTTACGTGCCTTTGATTCTACAAATGGAGATATATGTGTTGTTGTATTCGACATTATTATTGTGTACATTATGAAAGATTTTGAACCTAAGCTTAATTGGAATAATCTACATCGAATTTTTTAGGATGTAGTAGTTTAATATCAGCAGAATCATATTTTTTTAAGGCTAGTGTTCCACATGGAGATATTACAAAAAAGATAACAAAATAAAAAAAAAGAAAAAAAAAACAATGAAGTTCAGTTACTACTTATATACGTAGATTTTCATTAGAAAAATTATATATCGGAGATCAGTATATGATACTACTCTGTAGCCTGTCGAATTTTGATGGGAATCATTCGATGTTATGTTTTATAAGTTTGATTTATTACCCTTAGTTGTTTAAATTTGTAAATATAAATCATTAATTATAAAAAAAAGCTGAACATTAAAAAATAATCATTATTAATAAATATAAAAAATTATTTATCAACTCACCTTGCATTTGCTTAATAATACAAATGAATGAAAGATTACAACAAAAGAATAGATTCTTCTAGCTAAAAAAATGAAATCAGTTCAAGGAGCATAGTTTAGTACTCCGTATAACAAAATCAGCAAAAACAAAATATAAAATTGTGACGTGGGATCTTATAGCATTATCAAAACACACACAGACACATAGGATATTTACTTCAATTTTAGAAACATAACCTTCCAGTGGCGAAGCCAGGATTTTAGTTTTGGGGGCCCAAGAAAAATTTTAAAAAATTAAACATAAATAATATTATATAAATTAAATTATAATATTAAAAAAATAGTTAATTTTCAGCTAA
>JAYDZE010187105.1:0-21368 GCA_034509125.1 Monilaria moniliformis | reverse complement strand
GTCAAGGGACCAGGGTTCATGAAAGAAATGGACCGAACTTCATGGCGTATGGCTTCTAGTTGTGCCATTGTATCTTGCAGTTCTTTATGCACCTGTCAGAATTTAACCGTTTTTCCATGTTAAAACAATCAAATTGTAGAACAAAACACAAATTACTTTCAGTCAATGAGGATAATCTTGCAGACATATGACTATCGAAATGGAGTTGGAGGCTATCATACTATTCCCACTGAGAAGATCATCACATGAAACAACATCCGCCAGTAATATACAGAAACAGAATATGACCACCACCTTAATGTCTGAACTAAGAGATGGTGCTAGTCCAATCCCGCAAAATCTCATAGCATACAACTAACAAACAGAGAATGGCTTTTGCATTTCATAGAATCTGTGGCTAATCCCTCTAGAATTCTACACCTTAACTAAACGGAAGACAACATTGATAACGCCATTGCTTAGCAGAGCAATTTTCTTATAAGTTGCAAAATATAAACACTAATTGCATCAGAAGCCATTAAAGCCCCATGCAAGAACCACTACCTGACGAGCTTGAGATTGATGCATAACGCTTTCAAACTGTCCCCGTGCCACTTGAACATATCCAATTGCACGCCCAGCTAACCTCCCAGCTGTTCTAGCTAGCACTGGAAGATCCTTTGGACCTAATTCAATCACAAACTCGACCAATGTTATTTATTTTTTGTATATTTAAACAACCCTAAAGTTTGCATGGTTTCTAAAATGCAGTAAATTGAGCCTAAAAGTAAAGTCATGCATTAGAGAATCAGGCCTTAAATGCAACCATGGAACCAATACATATTAGTGATGATTCAGGGAATGACACGTGAAGCTGATTGGACGTACCTATTTATGTTAGAGTAAAGGCGATGAGAATAGAAAGAAACAAACAAAAGAACAATAACGAACTCTCCTCCGAAGAGGCCACATCATATTTGCATAACTTTAATTATATTTCTGAATGCATGAAACGTAGGAAACATAGCCTATAAATAAGAAACTGATTGAACCCTAATGAGACCCTAATCTCCTAAACTGAATAAACTACTGACTCCTAATTTGAATAAACTACTGATAATCTCTAACTCCAACTGATAAGGCTGACTCTAACAAACCTCTAACAACTCGACTCCTCAATGAAACAAATAACTAATGATTAATAATCAACTATCTCTATCAATATAGAATTACGTATATGTGTATAGAGATAAAGAGAGAGTACCAATAAGGGCGGCCGCAGCTCCAACAATGAGGAACAGCTCCCCGTAGGAAATGCCGAGCATCTTTCTCCTGTGAGTAATTCATCAGTGAGAAGAAAATTTACTACTAAATCGCAACACAGTTACGAGCAGTTCCTTAGCACCATTTTCAACAATTTAAGCCCCTCACAAAAAAAACCAGGGGCAATTTCATCTGAGATTTTTTTTTTCTGGGACATTTTTAAACCAAAAAATGAAACGTTGAGTACTTTCTTCTAATTACCCCAAGGTTGGGACATTTTTGTCAAAACGCTAAAACGATGTGGTGCTATGATCAGTTAATTATATTCAACAGTTCCTGAACACTAACCCTAACATGATCAGTTGATTATACTCAACAGTTCACTTGTGCAAGAACGATGTCTTTAAGCACGCATAAACCGTCACAAGTCTTATGTATCTATATCAAATCCGACACCTACAAGTGATTCTACACCACCACCAGCTTTTCTTGGCCTAATATTCCGCCTCAAGATCACAGCCATAAAAAACCTATGTTTATCTTCAATCAAGAAGGGATTTTATACCACAATATTACTTAGCTCACCCAGCCCCCAACCTCACACCATACCCCCATTAGGCCTCTCAAATTTTGCATTTTTATTAAGGCAGCTTCTACCATAACCATTTCTAACTTAGAAGAAATAGCCATCATCGCCACAAATTTTAGGTTGACAGCTAGTCACTGACAACTCTCTCTCTCTCTTCCCTACTCTATCCTCCTCTCCACTACACCATTCCCACCTAGTGAACCACCGTGAGAAATTTCTTTCCCAAAAGCACACCCCATATCTCAGTCACTCCAGCCCTCATTTCTCACACATAGCAAAATCTTGCCCCTCAGTCAAAACCCACCAAAATATTACCAAATAAATAATTTAAAAACAAAAAATTTCATGCGTGGAAAGAAGCACACTTCAAACTATAGCTAATATTACTGCAAGATTTCGGCAAATAAAAACACAAGCATTAATCATTTCTAATATATATGCAAAGAAACTTGTAAATAATCTAAATCGAGCAAATAATCTAAATGGGGTGCAATCAGAGAAAATATTGGAGAGATCTTCAGCAGCTGAAGAAGAAGAAGCTTAACTGATTTCAATTTAACGACGCCATTCAAAAATGGCTCTCAGCACTGCACTCTGCACGCACTCATTCAGAGCAAGAACTCGAACTCGACAACTCAAAATCTGGCGAGAAAATCCAAGATTTTGCTTAGAAAAAAGGAGGAAACTGTAATTCAGTAGTAAAGGAGGCAGTCGTAAACGTGAAGGCCCTTTCTATGCAGTACAAATTTGAATATTTCGGCAAAATTCCACCGAAAATTTTCAAGGGATCGAGCGAAAAACAACCGAAGGAGCTCGAAATTAAAGTCCGTGAAGATAAATAGCTTTCGAAAATTACTAATTCATGCCAATTTTTCCTGTAAATAATAAAAATCACATAATAGCGCGGGGCATTTCTGTTTGTAGTCGTCGCCTGCGTTCCAATCCAGAGAAGGTATAGCAAATTCAGAATAGGTATCGCGAGGCGCGACCTTTGTTTTTTAGATTGTTAATTTAGAATACCAAACAAGTGAATATAACATTATCTTGTCTTCCATTTTATGTTCTAAATATTATATTAATAATTAATAATTATAATAATAATAGTATTGTTTGCAATCTACAAATCTTATATTTAAACCAATCGAATTAAATTGAAATATTAAATTCAATATAGATCTAATTTATTTTTCTTTTAATATATTAATAGTTATAATAATAATAGTATTATTTGCAATCCACAAATCTTATAATTCAACGAAACGAATTAAATTGAAATATTAAATTTAGTATAGATATAATTTTTTTTCTTTCAATATTCAGATTTTGGGATTTTTCAACAATTATTGCATAACTTCTACCAAGTTAGAGTTCAAAAAATAGAGAACTATACAATAAGTCATAACTCTTGTACTATTTCAAAATGTGAAAATAAATTGTAATTATTTAAGAAGCTCATACAATTTATTTCTTATACAACCTACCTATCATTTTCCTTCATTTTACATCCCCTATCTTTTTTTTCTCCATCTGTAGATTTTGAATAATAAAATAATTTATTATCATTTTTCATATAACATTTTAAAATTTTGGCCACATAACATTTTTCATATACCTATTTACCATCCAATTTCTTTTATAAAATGAACACTTAGTTAATCCGAAAATGTGCAAAAGCTCTATTTGCCTCTGCCATTTTATGAGTCTCTTCCTTTTTGCATATGGCATCGCTACTCCCTTTGGCAACATCTACTAATTCAGAACTTAATTTGAAAGCCATATTTCGACCCGGACGTTTTCGGGATGCCACTAATAACCAACAAATGGCAAGTGCTTTTCCTTGTGTGGATCCTATTTCAATAAGAACTTGATGAGTGAATCCAACTACACATCTTGCTTTTACTGCTATATCGGGAGTTTGAAAATTCAATAGAATTAATCATTTTGACGTGGAGACTTTGACCAAATGAATAGGAATCAATTGCTAGATGAGGAAGAGCATTGCAAAGTCCTCGGTAAGATAGGAGCATTGGTTATGCTCAATAAAAGATCAAAACTTTCGAATGACATTATAAGATTAAAATTAATTAGAAAATATAATATCATAAAGTATACACATTTACAAATATTGGTAATTTCAAGTGGCCACTTTATTAAATAGTTGTTAAATTATAATTATTTTGGGCAATAACAGAGAATCAGAGATGTTTAATATTAATAAAAAATCATTAACACCTTTACCACCACTGTAGTTTAAAAACCATATTTCCATATATTTACAAAAAAAAAAAAAACCGAAAAAACAAGAAATTAGGAAGAAAAAAAAAATTGCGGCAAAGAAATAGGAGGCGCTCAGACACTAAGAATGGATTGATAATTTTCCTCAGTTAAATTCAGATTAACGAGATATAATCACATCATCATCGCGCCTCCTCTTTCAAGCACGCAGACTTTCTGCCAGTGAAATTGTCCCATCTTTTCCATGATTTCGTGTGTGTGTGTGCGCGTGAGAGAGAGAGAGAGAGAGAGAGAGAGAGAGAGAGAGTTGCAGGGAAGCTTATTCTCCAAATAAAATGGAGGCGTTTTGGAACTCTAGGGTTAAAGCAGGGTGACTATCTCGTATATATATAGAAGAAACCATGGGTAATTCCGTCAATTGACACAATTTCTTGATTGGGCCTCTTAAGAAAATAAATATATGTCTAGTTTGAGGGGTGATTGCTAAGCCAAGGCCCCAAATATGATAAGCTACATTTATTTTATTAATTTTTTTTAGTAAAGGAACACTATCAATAATAATCCACCATTGTTCTCTTATTTATTTATTTATTTATTTATTTATTTATTTATTTATTTATTTATTTATTTTTACTATCACCATCACAGAGTATGTGCATTTTAATAATAGCATCTATAATCCATAATAATAATAATAATAATAATAATCATAATATTGATTATCTCTTCAAAAAATAATAACATTAAAGATGTAATATTAGTCCCCACATTGAGTAAATATCGTTTTTTTTTTAAGGAAGGGAGAAGTGAAAATTGCATTCGAGACCTTTTCCTTTTGAATGTCCATTGAAATGAAACAATTGAGCTTTTATAAAAAATTCCAGTAGAACAATAGTTGTACATAGAAAATCAACATTGAGCTACGATATAATTAAATATTTCAGCACATACTTCATTTTGCAAGACACTTAATAGATATTCTTGTATCTCACAATTTAACTAGTTTTCTCTTGGAATACACCTTTTTGTGACTTCCAAATATATAAATAAATTTTATTTGTCCCTAAATTACTGAATTTTGATTTTATATACCAATTTAAAAATCTGTATGGTAATAACTGAACTTTCAATTTCATCTGATTTTGTTAGTGAGATCGGATTCCGGCGAAATCACAAAATAATACGTTGCTAACGTGGCATGATTGTGGCTGCATGGCGCACATGTGGCATTAAATATATGAATAATATCCTGTAAATTAGTAAATTTTGACAACATTCTGATTTTGCACACCAACTTAAAAATATATCTAATTTTGCATAAATGTGGCATTAAATATACGAATAATGACATATTCACGATTTTAAGTTTATGATTTACGATTTAGTTTAGAATAGAAAAATAGGAACATGAGAGTCCCTTCTTTAGGCACCACATATTTTTAAGTTGGTATGCAAAATCAGGCATATTTTTAGGTTGGTGTGCAAGACCAAAATTCGGTCAAAGTTCGGTAATTTATAGACTGTTATTTCTAAACAACGCCATTTTAGTTATCGGCCGATTTGACCACCTTAGATTTTCAGATGACCACGTCAGCATTAAATTGAATTCAATTCAACTTGTTTGCAAAATCATACAAAATATAAAATTCAATAATTATCAGACATAATTTTAAATTGGTATGCAAAACCTTAATTAAAGCTCACCCCCCAAACCATATGATGTCCATTTGTGTCAAAATAAATTACACCAATAGTAGTGCATATTTGGAACGTGGGTAATATATTAAAGGTAGATAGATGAACAAGTTAGGAGAGTTGGGAATAATATTTTTCTCACGTAAACAATCATTATTACTTTAGAGTTCACGTTGAATACTAAAATTACTGTTTCGTAAAAATTCTATCGAACAACTTTCTACTATGATAAAAAATCTTGAAATTCAATCTAAATGTTACTAACTTACTACTATAGTCTACATCACACAGCCTTATTCAAAATCATACTCCAAGTCATATACATCAGAAAAATAATAAAATTTTATTTTTATACCTTTTTCTTAACGGTAAAGCTCAAGATCATGGTTGGCTTTATGTACCTCTCATGCTCAATTCTTGTACAACTTTTTACACGTACCCAATTTTCACCTCTCTCTCTCTCTCTCTCTAGCTCTCTACCAGACTATTGCTTGTAAGCTTTGGTTTCCTTAGATTTCTCTACCTAATCAGCGAGAGCAGCTGCTACCTTAACAAACTGATGGCTTATGCCAACAATAGCCTTTCAGCAATTGTATAAAATGTCTCAAGACATATCTCCGAGAGAACGTAACATAAACGAGCTCGAACAAACTTTCATCAGTACTCGAACTCCGAGCAATGAAGACTATTGGTCTGCTTTTCATCTGCCTCGTGTGGATTTCCACTCCGGCCAAAGCTGCAGTGAAGAAATATCAATTCGATGTTAGAAATTACAACATACCAAACAACATTAATTTCTCGACACGATTGATGAAAAACAATCGTTCAAATTTTTGCCTATTTATATTTTCAGGTTCAAGTGAAGAATGTGAGTAGGTTGTGCCATGCCAAGCCCATAGTTACGGTAAACGGCATGTACCCGGGGCCGACGATCTACGTTAGAGAAGGCGATCGAGTTCAGATCAACGTCACGAACCATGCGCAGTATAATATGTCCATCCACTGGTATAATCTCACAAATCTTGATATAATTTATGCACATAATTAGTACGTTGTACATCACAAGTAACATTTTACTAGCAACAATAGAAGAAGAGGTTTATGGTGTTGGTGTTGTTGGTAGGCATGGCCTCAAGCAATACCGAAACGGGTGGGCCGATGGGCCGGCTTATGTGACTCAATGCCCGATTCAGACAGGAAAGAGTTACACATACGATTTTAATGTAACGGGACAAAGAGGCACATTGTGGTGGCACGCTCACATCTTGTGGCTGAGAGCCACCGTGCACGGTGCCATAGTCATTATGCCAAAGGAAGGGACTCGATATCCGTTCCCGCGGCCCGACCAAGAACACAACTTGATCTTAGGTTAGATTCAATATAAATACTACATAAATTTGCTCGGATCATATCATATATGATGTTTTGTATTTGTACGAAAAAAATAGGTGAGTGGTGGAACGACGACGTTGAAGAGGTTGTCAAGCAAGGCAACAAGCTCGGAGTCCCTCCCAAAACGTCGGATGCACATACGATCAATGGAAAACCGGGCCCACTCTTCCCATGTTCTGAAAAATGTAAGACTCGCTCTGCATAGTCAGAATGCATGCATGCAAACGAGATCCTGTATTCCAAAATTGTATTTCGTTCTGATCTTTCCTTCACGTAGATACTTACGCAATGGAGGTAGAGTCCGGGAAAACCTACCTCCTTAGGATCATCAACGCGGCACTCAACGACGAGCTCTTCTTCGCAATTGCCGGCCACAACTTGACAGTCGTAGAGATCGATGCAGTCTACACGAAGCCCTTCTCCACCAACGCGATCCTGATCGCCCCCGGCCAAACCACCAACGTCCTTGTACGAACAAACCGGCCTCCTGGACGGTACTTCGTGGCCGCCCGACCGTTCATGGATGCTCCGATCGCTGTGGACAACCGAACCGCCACGGCCATACTACAATACAAAGGCGTTCCAAACACCATAATCCCCACACTCCCCCAACTCCCCCTCCAAAACGACACAGCTTTCGCCCTAACCTACAATGCCAAGCTCAAGAGCCTCAACTCCCCACGGTTCCCCGCCAACGTGCCCCTCAAAGTTGACCGCCACCTCTTCTACACGATCGGCCTCGGCGTCGACCCCTGCCCGGCCTGCGTGAACGGGACGAAGCTCGTCGCGTCCCTAAACAACATAACCTTTGTGATGCCTCAGGTCGCGCTCTTGCAAGCCCACTACTTCAACCTAAAAGGCGTGTACACGGCCGACTTCCCTGATCGCCCTCCGACGCCGTTCAACTACACGGGAGCCCCGCTCACGGCCAACCTCCGCACCGGGGAGGGCAAGCGGCCGCGACTGAGTAAGGTGGCGTTTAACACGACCGTCGAGCTAGTGCTGCAGGACACCAACCTCCTCTCCGTCGAGTCGCATCCTTTCCATCTCCACGGCTACAATTTCTTCGTGGTAGGGACCGGAGTCGGTAACTTCGACCCCAGCAAGGATCCGGCGAGATTCAACCTCGTTGATCCTCCCGAGAGGAACACGGTCGGCGTTCCGACCGGGGGATGGACTGCGATAAGATTCAGAGCGGATAATCCAGGTAAAATACAAGTAAATTTCGAAGTGAAATATATATTTAAAAAGGTAAATTAATTTGTGATTTGAATTAATATACTTTTTGTAGGAGTGTGGTTTATGCATTGTCATTTGGAGCTACATACTGGGTGGGGATTGAAGACGGCGTTCGTGGTGGAGGATGGGCCTGATCAAGATCATGCAGTTCTGCCGCCGCCTAAGGATCTCCCACGTTGTTGATTCACAGAAATTCATGTCTATTTGAGACACACAAGTTGTTGAATTTAGTTGTTTTTTAATTCTTGCAAGAATTTGATGAAATTAACAATATGTTGTGACATTTGTTTTCTGAGTATAATTTAAAGAAAGTTCATTGTTGTTGTGATTGGATTTGTTCTTGAAATATATATATCCATTCCAAGAAAAGCCATCTCTCTTTATCATTGCTTTTTTTTTTTTTCTCTATTGAAAATATTGATAACTAAAGACCCTTTAGATTAATTTGGTTGAAATTATTACACGAATTATATGTTTCACCTACAGAAATTTGGACATGATTTATCCAATGCTTAATTAACTTTATTTTACATCTTCTAATTTGCAAATAACAAGTTTTAAAGATATCAATAAAAATGTGTGTTGATATATATCGGTAGAGTAATTAATATATAAGGGTAAAATCTCAAATTTGAATTCACACAATTATTAAACAAAACAAAATAAAACAAAAGAGATCAATAAAAATGTCCAATATTCTTAATAAATTGTTACATTTGATCAAATTTGCATTTAGTAAAAAAAAAAACACTTCTCTTCCTCGTTCAATTCAAATTGTATCTGAAAATTTTATGTAATTTTTTTTAAATGCCTTAATAGTTATTATTACATTTAATTATAATTTATAATCTAAATTTAGAAAGAAAAAAATCAATTTATAACCTTAATTTGATTTAGTTTATTTTATAGCCTGAATTTAATGCTGAATAATATATACTGAATGATTCATGAACATATGAAAAAATTGAATTAGTTAAATACATAATATGATAATATATATGATACACTATTTTCGCTTAATATGAAATAATGAACTCTAAATAAGTTGAGGAATGAAATTTTCGTATATTATCCAAGTTTGATCAATTTGTCATTGAACACCTCAAATATAATCAACAGAATCCAATAAGCAAATGTAAAATTTTAAAATTTATCTTCACAATGAATTACCATTTTATTTTGAAAACTCAAAATCTTAATTCCATCTTCAAATCCCACACCATAAAATTATGTCACACACACAATTATTATTTATTTCTAATAGCTAAAATAGTCATATCTATGTCCCAAAAATTATTCAAATAAATTTTCTCTAACTTCAAAATGGCAAGCAACATCTCAAAATAACATATTAAAATCTTAAAAAGATTATTGGCCAATCAGATGTAAGCAACTGATAATGATTAATTTTGATTTTTATTAATAATTTATAAGGATTGCTTATCACATCACAACCAAACCAATATTCTTCTCCAACTGTCGGTCGCCGGCGAATCCTTCAAAATGGCCGGAAAGAGTAAGATTCTGATTATCGGCGGCACTGGATACATCGGAAAATTCATCGTCCAAGCCGCCGCCGCCGCCGGTCACCCCACTTTCGTCTTAATCAGAGAGTCCACTCTCTCTAACCCCCAAAAAACTAACCTAATCCAAAGCTTCAGAGATTCCGGCGTCAATTTCATACATGTGAGCTCGATACTCGCGTTTTTTAGTGTTGATTTCAGCTGTGGTTTGTATTCAATTTTTGTAGATTCATAATTATTGACATTTTACTTCAATTTTTTGGTTGATTGAAAATGGTGTAGGGAGATATGTATGAACACGAGAGCTTAGTGAGAGCAATTAAACAAGTTGATGTGGTGATATCAGCCGTTGGATACGCTCAGTTGAATGATCAGGACCGGATTCTAGCTGCTATTAAAGAGGCTGGTAATGTTAAGGTAAAGCGTATGAACTGAAAATATGTCAATTTACCAGGAAATCTATGGTCAGGGTTCTCTTATATGTTGATATGGCCTTAGATCTGCATTAGTGGTTAGTGTTGCATAACGAATCTGCAGTGTGAAGATCACTTTATTTGAATTTCTGAATTGAATTTTGATGTGGTTGAAGAAGTTGAAGCAAAACAAATGCTTGAGCACTCACATTTTGGATAAATTACTGCTGAAAAAGCTAATCTCCCTTTAATTCAGTTGTTTTATTCGCTGGTTAATCTCAAACATAATGAACATTTTGCCTTCTTTACTCTTGTGGTAGTATGAAAGTTTTGTTGGTGTTAGATCGGATTCGTATCTTTTCTCACAAATACGTGGTTTCTTGTGGTGTTTGATGGTGATCCAGAGATTCTTTCCATCGGAATTTGGAAATGATGTTGACCGCGTCCATTCTGTTGAGCCGGCAACATCAGTGTTCCAACACAAAGCTCAGTTCCGTCGTGTTGTGGAGGCAGCAGGGGTCCCTTACACCTACGTCTCGTGCAACTTCTTTGCTGGTGTGTTTATCAGAACACTGGCTCAGTTGGATGCCACAAATCCTCCAAGAGACAAAGTTGTTATCTTAGGAGATGGGAACATGAAAGGTACTTACAAGTGAAGCCCTTTTTAGTCGTGTTTGATCATGTTATCCCGTCAAATACTCAATCTTATGTACAGTCGATCTAATCTATCATATTTAGATTAGAAGGGGGCCTGGGGGGTGATTCACCCTTCCTTAGAGGTTGGGAGGATTAGGGATTTCAATCACCATAGAAAAAGTGCATGAGAAAAAACTAGTCCAGTGATATATGACCACCATACTGCCCCCTAAAACGAAGTGAGTGATGGCATAGTTCATGGCCTCTAAAGGTGCGTTGTTCGAACCCTAATTATCACCATCTTGTTTCCCTTTTCTTGTTACAGCTGTATATAATAAGGAAGAAGACATAGCCACTTACACCATCAAAGCTGTTGACGATCCAAGAACATCAAATAAGATCCTCTACGTCAGACCACCTGCCAACACTATTTCCATGAATGACCTAACGACGTTGTGGGAGAACAAGATTGGCAAAAAACTCGAACGGGTATATGTTCCAGAGGAGCAAGTTCTTAAAGACATCCAAGGTGAGAACATATAGGCTTTGCTTCTCATCTATTCTAGATGTTTGAATGCCTTCCAAAAGAGGGTGTTTCTGAATTGTGAAATCATGTGTTTTGCAGAAGCCTCATCCCCTTTAAATGTGAGACTAGGCATATGCCACTCTGTTTTTGTGAAGGGAGATCACGCCAACTTCGAGATTGAGCCGTCGTTCGGAGTCGAGGCGTCGGAGCTATATCCAGATGTTAAGTATGCCACAGTTAATGAGATGCTTGACCAATATGTTTGAAATATAACTTGAAAAGCGTTCGTTTGTATGTGCGACAGGCTTAAAAGTTGTGAATTTGAGTATATACTGAGAAGTAAATTCAAGTGTGATTGTGTAGATATTTACATATATTCCACAATTATGACTTAGGCAAAATGTTGAAACTAAATAGATAAGCGTCTAATAAAATATAGGCATATTCATTTGGGTCCCCCCTAATAATGAAGAGGAATTAACATCATAACAGAAGTAGTAATTTTCCTGTGGTATGTCAAACAAAATGAAGCTTTTACTTCTCCAAGCACCATTAACAGTTTGCTGCCATGATCAAATAATAACAGCACGCAACTGGACTATACGCTAATAAATCCGTATTTTTTAGTACAAATCGTGGAAACAAATCGAAGTAAATCGTCATAATCAATTCCATCTTCCCACTCCCTCCCAATCTCTGATTCTAATCAAATCACAAACCGGACTCAAGTTCAGTCTCGGGGGCTGCTGGCGCTGGACGAGGACTTTTTCTTTCCATATTTCTGTTACAAAATAAGAATTCATTGTATAAGCAAATACTTGGTAAATGAAATATTTGTCGTCTCAACAACACCTCAGTGATACGTGTGGATGATTTCCTAAAACTGCAAAGTGACAATACGTATGACATTATGCAATTTGCTTGAGAGAGCAGCTCACCTGTTTTCCCAAATTAAACGGAATGTATCTGTACTTGACCATGTGCATGATTTGACGCTTCATTGTTAGGAAAAGAAGAACAATCCAATAACATAATAGGATAGGCCAAAATACTGGGACGTCGAACATGGAAAAGAAGGTCATCAGGAAAGCTACACAGAAAGCCTTTGTGATGGCATACCTGGGACAGCAGAAACCAAAAACTTATCAACGTCAAAATCTTAACTGAACTTCACCAATGTTGAATATACACAAAAGAAATTTATGTTACTATATAAGACAAGTAGAAATTTACAGTGCCCATATTGTAGTATAATAGGCTTAGCAAGAACAACCTTAAGAAACATTGGGAAATGGACATAGAAGAGGTCTAAGCAACAAGGCATATTCAAAATGTCTACTTGCAAAATCATGCATTAAAAGTGGTTGCAGCTTGCAAGTGGCAAAGCCGTCCCCTTAAATCTACTAATAAGACCCATTATGCCACCTCAAAGTAAACATGTTGTGAAAAGAAACCACTAACTTCAATAAAAGTCATGTTAGAGAAGATAAGCCAATAACAATGAAATTCCTCAACTAACTAGAGTTAGATTGATATTAGTAGCTGACAGAACTTGTGAATGCCTAACTAACAGCAAATCCAAGCATTTTATTCTCCTATAGTCATAAAAGAAGAGCTTCTTCTACCCTGTTCCCAAAAACTGCCCGGAACAGAGGATAAGAAGATCATAGGGAAACTGGTCCCAGAACTTTAGACAACGCTTCCACATCCTTTTTTCGCATGCTTTTATTTTAATCTAGGAAGATTTGCATCTAATGACTTATGCATTTAAAGGATATTTTTATTAACAGAGCTCTGTAACTATTGATCATGGTACAGGATTCCACCAAGCAACTGATATAACACAAACAAGCAACATGCCAAAGAAAGTTAGTGATAAGTATCTTATGAGGCCCAAATAAAGTACATTAAAAGACTAGAACAATCACCAGAATTTGAACTCAGGGAGACGACGAATGAAAGGCTTGAACTCATCAGAACCCTTTGTGGGCAGTGAAGGTCCTTCAGTCGGTTCCAGCTCCGGGTCAACAAGAGGTGACAAAAAGCCGATGAGCAAATTGAGAAGGTAGATCCCCAAACCGTAGGTAACAATGTAGAATCCTTGAACATAATAAACCCGCAGAGCATATAGAAGCACCAAACCAAAAGTCCCAACCCACCGATAAAGTGAATGTGGGGTAGATTTATCTAGATAGTGTTGAAAAAGCTTTGACAACTCATGCCTCCGTTGGTCGAGGGCTGCAGCTGCTGCTGAGGGACCATCACCTCCGGTGCCCTCCATGAAAAATCAACTTCCAAACCCTACAAGTCCATCATAATGTTCAATAAGGAGAACCAGGTAAAACAAATCAAGCATCTAACACGTGATAGAAACTCAAAACATGTATAGTCAATACAGGGACTATCGATTTATCAGACAAAGCAGGACTAGTTGGATATCATTGACAAGCACATTTTCTCCCATTCGAGATGAATCAATAACAAAACAGGGAAACTCAATTTAAACATAATCAACCGTGGATCACGAACAATTTCTTCTTATAAACAATACACAAAATCCAAGCACAACACTAATCGAGAAGCCAAAGCTACGGTAAAATGCACGAATATCTCAGTAACAATCTTTCTGAGGCACGGAACACTGGTGGCCTAAAATCCAATCTTTTTTGCTTTTGAACCCCAATCAACTAACACAATCCGAATCACATATTTCCTAATTCAGCTGCTCACTCAACTTAATCTCCTCACGATGATAACTAAAACAGCTAGCTCAATGACAAAAAAACATATTAAACCCCGTATGCTTGATAAGAAACGAAACTGAACACAATTTGCGACTCAAAATTAGAACCGACACAAAGAAAAGAAACAATATTTGCCGACAGATCTAGCAACAAACGATTCAGATTCATGCCACTCCAAAACCAGAAACCTAAAACCTAGCTCATCATGTAAGAACAAAAAACAACAAATCACACAAATTTGAACAAATTACTCCGTATTTCGATCAAACAGAAGAACGTGGATTAGGGTAATTACCTTCCGCGAGTGAAACAGCAGTGAAAGAGAAACAAAATCTTTGGAGATTTTAGGAGGTGAATTTGGGGATTTGGATCTGTTTGGAGAGAGGGATTCCGTTTGCACCGATTACTTCGAAAACCACACGAAATAACAAACGACGACTTCACCCCCTTTTATGATAATATCTATTCATGTCATGGCCATTTTCGTCATTTCCGTTCCCCATCTAAGTTAATTTACTCATACTTGCATCAAATGACATATAAATTAATGTGCTCGTTGGTGACGTCACAATGAATTATGATTAAAATAATTATAAACCAATGAAATTTAGGGCTTTGAACTATGAATTATTAATGGATAAATAATATTGATAAAATATGAATTTAACTATTGACAGATAAATACAATGACGGAGCTAGATATTTCATACTGGGTATTCAAGAATGCATCTCATAGTTTCTTAATTAAGATTTCGTTGAAATCATAACATAAATTAAATTAAATTTACAGAAATATAACATATTTTTAAAAAATTATATTTTTATTATAACTTCTTGATATTAATTTTAAAACAAATAAATTAATCATAGGGTTAGATCTTCATATGAGACAAATTCCAAATTCTAAAATTTAGCAAATATACAATAATATTTTATAAAAATATAATCATAATTACTAAAATACTTATAAAAACTTTCAAAATTATTGGGGAGTCTATAGACCCCTCGCATCTGTGTAGCTCCGTCCCTGAAAAAATAAGATTAATTCCGACAATAAAAGTAGTTTTAATATTTTATAATTCATTTCACAATTTTTATGATTGATTGATGAGTATTATTTATAGTTAAATTAATTGTTACTTTACCTTCGATTCGAATGACACGTGGATGTCGGTAGGATATCCTACTATATGTCGAACCTTGTAGTTTTCAGTTTCTTGATTTGAAATTAATTGTCTGGCTGTTTTTGGCATTCATTTAATTGTTTTCGATTGGTTGATTAGATTTGCAACCTTTTTAGTTGACAACCTCCAAATTGTTGATGTAAAATAATACTCATAACATTTAGGCTTCGAGAAAATTTGTCTCTCCTCAACTTTTTCTATGATAGTGATTTTTTTTTTTGGAATAATTCAAACCTTGATTTTGTGTATATATTTCATTGATAGCTGATTACTCATTTATAATTATTTGACATCATAATCGTTGATATAATTTCACATGGTAAAATAATAAAATTTTATTTTAGCTTGAGTCATTTAAACAGAATAAAAATTAAAATGTGATTCTTTTATTTGTTAGAATTCAAGTATGGAACTAAATTTTTTTCACAATAAAAATTATCTGACTAATATTGTTTAACGTGAATGATTATAATATCACTATAAGCATTATTATTCATTCACATGCTATGTATGTCTTCTTCCAAATCAATATTATACATTAAGAAGTTACAAAAATTATAGCTTAATGACGTTCACCCCATTCATAAAAGTGATCGATTACCAAAATCATCATAATAAAGTAGCACCATGAATAGTTCCTGAATTTTTAACCGAATCCAAACCGAAAAATCAAAACCCAACGATCTATGACTTGTCCCGTGCTTGACTAGCCAAGCAGATAAACAACTCTGCATCGTTTTTATCTCTCAAGTGAGGGTTTGTACCCGTGGCTTAGACTCGAAATAACTAATCAAAGCCCAAAGATCTATGAATTATCCCGCGCTTGACTAGCCAAGCAGATAAACGACCCTGCATCTTTTTCATCTCCCATGCAAGGGTTTGTACCCGTGGCTTATACTCGGAATTTCGGCATCGATAAGACATTAGATCGTGATATTGAAGTAGGAGTTTGGAACATTTTAGTGTAGACTATCCAGCCCTATTCTGTCAAATACATTGACAGCACACAACTTAACCATATGCTAATAAATCTGTATATTTTTCAAGTGGGCGTCAACGATTCAATGTAAGCACAAATAGCTGAAACTAAATTCATAATCAATTCCATCTTTCCACATATTCCCAATCACAGATTCTAAAGTAAATCACATACCAACAACTCAAGTTCAGTCTCGGGGGCTGCTGGCGCTAGAAGCAGGTTTTTTCCTTCCATATTTCTGTTGCAAAATAAGAACCAATTAATACGCATTACTTGGTAAAAGGAATAGTTATAATAACCGTAAAGCAACAAGATACTGCAGTAACAATATACAAGACATTATACAATTTGGATGAGTGAGCGAGCTATAACCTGTTTTCCCAGATTGAAGGGAATGTATCTGTACTTGACCATGTGCATGATCTGACGCTTCATAGTTAGGAAAAGAAGAACGAGCCAATAACATAACAGTATAGGCCAGAAAACTGGGACATCGAACATGGAAAAGAAGGTCATCAGAAAAGCTACGCAGAAAGCCTTTGTGATGGCATACCTGGAAGTGCAAAAATGAAAAAACTTCAATATCAACATCTGAACTTGGGACTTCACCAATGGGCATATATACAGAGAAAAAACTGATATCGTTTGTGACAGCTTCACATCTAACACAAGTAGAAATTGACAGAGTCACTGTTGTAGTATAGCAAGAAGAACCTGAATAAACATCAGGATACAGATATACAAGACGTCTAAGCAACAAGACGTGTATATTCAAAATGTCTGCTCGCAAAAACATGCATTAAATGGTTGTACGAATGCCCTCCCGTTAAATATACCAAGACCTGTGATACCAAGGTCATGCTAAAGAAAATGAGTTAATCGATACCATTACTAACTACAGTTAGGTTGATATCAATACTTGATAGAACTCTTGAATGCCTAATAGCAATTTATTCTCCTATATTCACTAAAGAAGAACAACTTTTACTCCATCCTCAAGTCCTGCCCAGAACAGAGGATAAGATGATCACTAGGAAACGGGCTAGCTAAAGAACTGGTCCCAGAACTTAACACTACATTTCAGCATCCATTTTTGCATGCTTTCATTTTATTCTAGAAAAGATTTGCATCTAATAACTCATGCGTTCAGAGGATACATATTAACAGACTTGTACAGGATTCCACCAAGCAGCTGATGTAAAACTAAAGAACAATACATTTCGAAAGAACAGCAGGTGTCAAATCTTCACAAAGTTAATGAAAAATATCTCATGATGCCCAAATAAGGAAATTAAAAGACTAGAACAATCACCAGAATTTGAACTCAGGGAGACGGCGAATGAAAGGCTTGAACTCATCAGAACCCTTTGTGGGCAGGGAAGGTCCTTCAGTCGGTTCCAGCTCCGGGTCAACAAGAGGCGACAAGAACCCGATGAGTAAATTGAGAAGGTAGATCCCCAAACCATAGGTTACAATGTAGAATCCTTGAACATAATAGACCCGAAGAGCATAAAGAAGCACCAAACCAAATGTCCCAATCCAACGATAATGAGCATGTGGAGTAGATTTATCTAGATAATACTGGAAAAGTTTTGACAACTCATGCCTCCGTTGGTCGAGTGCTGCAGCTGCTCCTGAGGGACCATCGCCTCCAACCCCCTCCATGAACTTCCAAACCCTACCAGTGAATCATGAAATAAACATGTCTCGTCTATACAAGGAACATAGGGCAAAACAAGACTAGTTGAATATCTTTAACTAGCACCTTTTTCCCCCATTTGAGATGATGATCAATAATCAAATAGGATGACTTATTATAAACAAGACCACCGTGGATAACGAACAAATTTCTTCCTATAAACGATACACAAAATCTGAGCACAACCCTACGTTGGAATGCGCGGATATCTCATGGACATATAACACTGTTGACCTCAAATCCAAACTTATTTTCTAGTTCGATTTCCGAGCCCTAATCAAATACACAAAATTAACATAATACACAATTCGAATCGAATCACATATCTCCGATTTCAGATGCTCTCTCAGCTATTTTTTTTCCTGTGGAAAGTAACTAGAGGAGCTAATCCCCGTATGCTCGATAAGAAACACAATCAATAATTTACGACTGCAATTAGAAGGAAACTGAAATACAGAAACAACATTAGATCTAACAACAAAATATTTGTCCTAGCAAAAATCTAGTTCATCTTGTAAGAACATAAAACAACAAATCACACATCATCAACAAACAAATATTCCGGATTTGGATCGAAGCAGAAGCAGAAGCAGGTAGATTAGCATTATACCTTCCGCTAGTAAACAGCAATGGAAGAGAATCAAAATCTTGGTGGATTTTCGGAGGTGAAAATATGGGATTTGGATCTGTTTGGAGAGGGAGGGATTCCGATTGCACCTTCAAAAACGACGCCGTACGGCTTCACGGTTTTGAGAGAAATTATGAGTCTACCGCTTCTGTTAACATTAAAATAATTGATTAAAATATATGACAGCAATAAAGGAAATTATTATTGTTTTTAAGAAAAATTATTAGTAATATATTAATATTATAGTGTGGTGACTATTTTTTTACTACATACCTATAGTAAAGCTTATCTGTTTTCTTGTTGCCTTTGCCTTTGTGTATAACTTCAATAAATAACATAATTTTTTTTATTTTATCAAGTTCTTCTCATATATATATATATATATATTGTTTTGTATATTTTAATTTATTTAATATCATGACATACAGACATATAGAATGGTCCTCATGCATGGTGTGGGTGATAAACTATTGTTATTTGAACCGTTACACAAATTTCTGTTACATGAGAATTTCGTGTAAAACATGTAAAGGCACGTGAGTTGTTATAATTCTTGTGTCCGTGCATACTGTCGGTGCAATCAAGAACTTAATAATCTTAATTGGGAGAGTTTAATATTTTGTTGTTTTGTAATCATAAATTGTAAGAAAGTATGATTTAACAATTTCAATTTTATTTTTAATTTTAAAAATACAATACCAAGATAAAATAGTAATATAGATTGTTATTTCTATATTTTTATCCGCATGATGTGATCTTTAAATTTAATATTGCAATTACCAAAAAAAAAAAATATATTTCCTTTGATCTTATCAATATACATGCACCATATGTATTCTTGAATCAAGTTCTTCAAGTTTTCAACCAGTAAATTTTGTTGTTTTTGAGTCCAATATACTCTTGAATCTTCTATTTTCGATTTCTTGTAGCAAGGTGTTCGTTATTGAAATAGTTTATCATTAGAGTTTTCGCTCCCGTTCGTGGCGGCATTCATTCGCACATACACAGTCCATAATCACGTCGATTCCATCTTCTTCTATCCGTTTCAACCGTCTCCAAAAGTTTCAGACGTGCCCTTGTTCGTTTGGATTAAAGTGACAATGCCCTTGTCATAAACCTATGGTTCAAAGTGTTGCCCTTGTGTGTGCAATCAATCTGCTGAAGGTATTATTACATCTTGTTTGAGGAATTACAACAAAAGTAGTACCTAGCTAGTTGAAGTATTTATAGTACCTAGCTAGTTGAAGTATTTATACTTTTATACTTGTATATATTCTTATAGAGAGATCCAAGGATGATCATCACACTCTATGACACACTCTATGCCTTGAGTGTTTCAATACATGATTTGTGTAATACAAAGAACGTTGGGTTCCATCTCACATATCTAGAATGTCTGGTACGATGTTTCCCTACAAGTTATAGACTTAAAATCCTATGTTTATATATGCAACATTATTGGTGGTTCGATTGGATTTACAGGTTACAAGAGCATGCAGATGAATCAGGTGCGTCTTGAATTTTGGATTATCTGGCGTACGTTGGACACTCCTTCTCCTTCGTCTTGAATTTCTATTTTGCATTGTTGCTAGTCTAAAAATAATGTTGATGAAAGGGTGGTTGTTTCAAGTGCTGATATATCATACCAGATGTTTCCCTAGAAGTTATAGACTTAAAATCTTATGTTTATATAGTTGGTAAATCATGCAACATTATTGGTGTTACTAGTGGAATTCAATTTCTTTTAATGAGGGCATTGGCATGGTTCGGTTGGATTTACATGTTACCCGCGCATACAGGTGGATCTTGAACCTTGGGTTAACACTCGAAGGCTTTCTTCTTCCTTCTCTTTCTCTTTCTTCTTCTCCTTCTCCGTTGGAGCATTGCATCCTGGCTCGCGGTATTAGTCAGGTATTGCATTGTTGCTAGTCTAAAAATAATGTTGGCGGTAGGAATAGTTGTTTCAAGTGTTGATACATATAAAGTGAGATATGTAGATTGCAATTATTTAGTATAGTGCACTAAATTAATTAGATTGTCTAAACTTCATTAAGAACTTTGACCTTATAATTAATTACTTAGGATCCTCGTTATACAATTGCTTCATCTTGTGTTGTGCAATTTTATTTTAATGCCTTCAAGGAAGGTCTCGTCTTTGCACAAACAAAGGAGAAAAGAATTTGGTCTTTCCACAAGCATGATTTTATAATTGATTCAATTTGATTACACCCACAAGGTGATATACTAAATAAAAAATAATCACAAATTCGATTTAATTTAAACTTAAGCATGCTTTATAAAAGGTTTTAGTGAAGATTTCACTCTTGATTCGAGACACGTTAAAAAATGTTCAACATATTTGATAAAATCACTTATATATATATATAAAAGTGATTGAGCTCTTGAGAGGATTTTGGGGGAAAAGATAAATTTTATTTTGAATGAATTTTCATAAACTGTAAATACATAATAAAGCACCTAAATTGTAAATAGAACCGGACCGATTTTATTTAAGTTGATTTTATTATTAATTACTCACTCCGTCCCATTTCAGATGACATATTTCTCTTTTTAGTTTGTCCCAATTCAGATGACCCATTTCCTTTAATTAAAGTGATTTACTTTTTCTCTCTCTTCATTATTT
>JAYDZE010186994.1:0-21373 GCA_034509125.1 Monilaria moniliformis | reverse complement strand
ATTAGATTATCAAAATCAAGGGTTGTTATTTGGTCTTAGTTCTAATGGAAGATGTGAGTTCTCATTTGATTACTACTCTATATATATATGTCTTTGGCTATGTTGAATTTTTCATATTAGCTTCAATTATTGATCATAGAAATAGTCTTTTAAGAGGGAAAACCTATTGAGTTAAAATGAGATTATCGATTATTTAAAAAATATATAATATGTTGCTGCATTTAGTGGTGTGGGCAAGTAACTATTTTAGCAAAAACGATAGCTAAACAGATTTTTAAGAGATGTAAAGTAAACATAAAAGGGGGAGAAAGCTTGAAGGCAACTTATCAAATTGGTATAATTTCAATTGGAATGAGAATCAAACCACCCAAACAAAACTTTCAAAGTAAAAAGAATTTAAAGAAGAAAGAATAATTATATTTTCAACTTAAGTAGATGCTCTTTTTTATAATGTTATCCTATATCATATTCCATCATATTTGTTGCTTGCTATGTGTATTCTAAAATGCAATAATTTATATATTAAATAATATTAAAGATTCTTACCCTATTTTTTAAAATATTCCCCTCCAATATGTAACTACTCCCACTTTATAAAATAAAATAATGGTTTGTCCCCTTTTAAATTATTAACTTTGTGCAATATATAATTTATTTGTTCTCTTCAATGGTTATAAAATAATGCTCCAATTCTTATAATAGTTATACGAGTAAACTGAACAAGGAAATTCGTTGCTGTTTATTCATGTTAAATATTTAGGTGGTAATAATTTTAGTTGACATGGCAATGACGTGTCAAGGAATGAACTAGGTGGCGTTTTTATAAATCAACGACCGTGTTTTGCATTTAGGGTTTAGAAACACCATCTTCTTTCTTTTTTCTTGAGAAAGGGGTGGTAACGGAATCGTGGTGTTCGTTGGAATCAAAACTGTTATGACGCTGTCTTCAGGTTCCTCGTCCATCCGCCGACTAGAACCATGTCGTGAACTAGGGTTTTATTAATCTTCACATCTCTCAAGCATTTCTCCACTGGTCCATACTTTTTTTTTTAACAAATTTATGTTCAATTCCTCAAATCTCGCACACGCAATCGTCACATAGAAAACGATTTCTTCATATAACGAATCGATCTCGATTGTCTGCGCAGTGGAGGACATCGTTTGTTTTGCCCGCTCGCACGCTGTCCGTAGCTGCCGCAGCGCCCTCGCGTTGCCGAAAGTATCCTTTTTGTGGTTCGGTCTGAACTCCACCGCAAAATGATTCACCAGCCAATTGTTGAAGTTGTTGCCAGTGGTGGCCATCAAAAAACGGACTGATAATTTTTTTAATTCCGATACGACGTTTTTTATTTCGAAATGACGTCGTATGCTATGTCAATCGATGAGTCCATGTAGGCAATTTCAGGCCTCCATATTATCTTAAAATTTAGAGATTTTAATTTCATAATAAAATCATGAAAAATTGAATGTTAATGTATTATCGTAACAAATTTTTAATTTATTTACAATTCATTAATCATATGAAATTTTTTGAACTTAATTAGCCTTATTTTATAAATAAATCTGTTTTATTAACTACTACTATAGCAAATTATTCAACTTTTGCGATTGACATAAGTTGTCGGCGCACTTTTTCACACTCTCCGACAAGGACTTAGTCTTATCCATAATAGATTAAGCAACTTGCTCTTGGTCTCTTAATTTTTACTTTATGTTACCCAATATAATTTACTTCTATTTTCTACGTAAATTAAAATTCTTAACATAAATTAATTATATTAATTATCATCAGGACCATGTTATAATTATAAGAAAAGTGCAGTATAACTTGATACTTGAGACTTGAGAGAAGTATATAATATTCTACCACATTTCATTTTCCAACATAAATATTTATGTCATGCTAGAAAAAGATTTAAACTAAATCAGTATATCAAACTGAATTATGAAAATAGCAAATCTCAGTGAAGCTGCATGCACGCAGGCATTGAACTGAAAATTCAAATCCATGGTTGAACAAGTACCAACACACATGGTCAGTTATGATGGCGGAGTGGCAGGATATCGAGTCAAGTCGAGGCGAGTAATGTAGGAAGAGAACAAGGAACCGCAATACAAATACTGACCAATCTTGTTGCAGCTTGTAATATATGAAACCTCTCCATCATAGTAATGTGCGACCGCTTTCCCCTCCAGATCAACCGCAATACATCCTCCATTTCTCTCCGTGTTAGGCCGCCCTGTGTACTTCTCTAACATCGCAACCGCCTTTCGAATCCACGGATATCGTTGTAGCATCTTCAAGAAACTCGAATCCTATAAAAATCAATAGATAAAAACAAATGAGTTCATGGGCGACTTCATCCGTACATGTCACGTGTATATATATACCGCGCCAAGTGCTATCCAATACAGGCCGTGGCCGTCGTATCGGATATTGTCGGGCAATCCGGGCAGATTCTCAATGAACATTTCAACGGACCCTGCCCGGGGGCCTTGAATGTAGTACTTCTTGCACCTCATCCTGCATTAAAATTAAACCGGGTTCTGATACTCAAATGAAATCATCCGTATGTGCAATAGGAGAAGAGGAACGAGAGAAACCGACATTGCAGTTTCGCAGACAATGACAAAAGTCTGATCAGCGGAGACGGCGACGCCATTTGCAAAGTAGAGGTCTTTCAAGAGAACTGTTGTTTGCTTGGTTGATGGATCGTAGCTCAAGAATCTGCCATAAGCTCTGCCTTCCATCATGTCGAAGAAGGCGTGATCGACGCTGTACTTGTAGGAGGCGTCGGTGAAGTAGAGCGTGCCGTCGGGGCCGATATCGACGGCATCGGTTAGCTTGAATTTGAGGCCTTCGGCCTCATCAGTTAATACTTGTATTACGCCATCTCTACTTATGTTAAGTAGCCCCTGCAATCAGAGCGACGGATACAGAAAATTGTATTTGGAGGATCTATTCTTCGAATTTCAAATGTACGAAATTAACAGTCTGATTAATATAGTATCAAATGTGTCATAATTCTTACTCTGGGTAATGAAACGACAAGTAATTTATACTCCAATAATATAATTCAACGGAATCATCCAATAATTTAGATTAGAGAAAAGATAAATGTACATAATTGTACATATATACATAATATTCTTAAATTTTAAATTGATTTTATTACTAATTATATTTTATTTTTATTATATTGCCCATATTATATTTTCAAAAATATGATTGAAAATTTGGTTTGATAGATCCTTCAAACAAAGCCACAAAATTGATTCAGAAATAAATATGTACATATATATATCCAATAGAAAAGTTAATCTTTTCCCAAATCTGCATACAACTAATTTGGAAAAGTTAATTTTTTTCTTAAATTATTGCAGAATAGTAAATATGTAATATATTAATTTATTTAAATTAATTAATATTTATAAAGTGATTTAAATGTAAAATATCTAAAAAAACTCATTATGTATATACAATTTATGTACATTTATCACTACTGTTTAGATTAATCATTTTGACAATATGTGCAACAAATTATTACTAATCTTGTGGTATTGTCGTAACAATGCAGGTTTGGACATTACACATGTGACTAGAGCGTACCAGAATAAATCTCTTAGCTTTTATCTGATTAATAAACCTATAAATCTTATATTTAATTGTGAAAATTATGTACTTATATTTTCCTACAAATCTTTCTGAATCGTGTAATCACATTTTACTAACGTGTTCGTTGCTAATATGACAACGCCATAATATATAACCGTAGTCTACTTTATGTTTTATATGTCCTCAGTCCGTTTCACACAGTATATCTGCTCCTATTTTATACAAAACTTTCTCAAAAATATAATTAATACTAATGAATCTTTTTTCTTTTATAAATAATAATAATGAATCTTAGATTAGGTTAAACACAAACTTGTGTACTTGCAATTTTATATAGCACACGAGAAATCGTAGCTCAATTTATAAGATGCGTACTCTACAATCAATAATTTGGGACTTCGGATTATCTTAAGGACGTTTGTGTAAATCTAAAAAAACAATTTTGTTTAACAAAATTGTAAATATATTATCTACAAATCAAAAATTTATATACATGTATATATATATATATATATATATATGAATGTAATAGCTATCCTCAGCGCCGCAGTAATGCAAGTTTCGTTTGGTTATTATGCCGCTTTTTGCGGCGCATTATATTGAGCGTTGTGAAGCATTTGACTGAACTACCCTTTCAGCATATTATAGTATTAATAAATCGGTTACACATGTCCTAATTATAGCGGTTGGATGACTTAATCAAAGGGTTATAATTAGTTCTGCGTTAAGCATTAACAAAGCGTTATGATTTGAATACACGCCTATATATATATATATATATATATATATATTAAGAATAACACCTTTAGTAGCAATAAATATTTATAGTAGGACCTGATTGAGACATATAGTTTCGATACTTTGAATCCGAACATATCGTTATTAATAAGGGCATCTACTATATATAATAGGCTTTTAGACCCCAAAATACCCAAAAATGAATTTTTCTATAGTGGCGGAGGATTTTTGGGTTCGGATTTTTGGAGTGAATAGCAAACTTGCTATGCGTTTTTACGCAGGCGGTGGCTCCTCACGAGGTGAGCGGCGACACGCGTGGAAGAAGACACGCCATACTCAACGTGCACAACACGACCGCGTGCGATTGGGCATGGTGTACGACTGAAATTCGGAATTCAATTTCTTTTTTTTTTTCGTTTTCTTTTTTGTTCTAGATTTAGTTTTAATAGTTTAACTTTAACTTTTTCTTTTTCAATTTTTTTTCTTTTTTCGGCCAAATTCGACCGTTTTGATTTTTTTACCGTTAAGAATATGACCATTTTATATTTATTTATTATCCTTTTTTATTTCCAAATGGCTATTTTATCTTTTTTTCTCTATAAATACTCATTCTTTTAAAAAAATCATTATTCCGTTCCTCCAATCTCAATTTGACCAATTCACATTTAAATTAATATATTGCGTGTATTTTTGTTTCTTATTCAAAAAAAATGTTGTGTATTGTAGCAATTTCAATTTTCTATTATCATTTGCTACAATTTTGTTTTTTTTTTACAATTAAATTAATTTTATATTGTACATCATTATTCAACAAAATAATTTATTTTAATTTAATTTTATGAAAATAAAATTACAAATATAAAAAATAAGACAAATAAATTATACGTATACATATAAGAAGATATTTTAAAAAATAGAGTTAGTAGTTGCAAATAACGGATAAAAGTGGAGAGTTTTTTAAAATATAATAGTAACTGATGTGACACATAACCAACGAGATTTTGATTTACTTTCTTTATAGATGCTCTAATTTGTAATTAAGACGCAGTATCTTTTCTTGGATATGAGAGGTGCCCGTTGCATAAAAAACTGAAGGAAAGACAAAAAAATGAAAAATCCAGTTTAGACGGTCACCTTGTACGCATCCGCGACGATTACTTCACCGTGGGCCCCATGAACGATCCCCAGCGGCCTGCCACCAGTGTTGACCCACTTCTCCGCCACTGATTCGGCGGCGGATTCCTTGAGAGCCACCTGGCTGATCCACCCATCTCCACCGCCGGTGTAGATAAGGCCAGTTTTGGAATCATATGCAATATCCTCGGGGCCCACTAGCTTGCCCTCTCCGATCTTCTCCGAACCGCGCAGCAGCCTGTCGTTGCGCTTCGGCACCGCCAGCGGCGGCGCTGCGTTCCGAGCTAACTCGTGCTCCGGAAGCGCCACCGCCTCGAACGTTTCCAAGCGGTAGAGGAGCGCCGCCGCTAAAACCGCCATCGCGGCGATCGCGTACGGTACTATGCTTGCCATTACTTAAAGATCTTCCGATCACCAAAAAACCTTAGTTTCTGTATTTTGAGATTTAAAACGAGATTACTTTGACTACCAGGCTCAAATGTTCTTAGTTATTTGGACGATCAAGTTATTAAATACATAACAAAAAATATCCACGGCATGTGGGTTGGGACCCACAAACATTGCAAAGTTTTGGTCGTTTACATCGTTCACAATATCATTCATTAATTATCCATTCTCTTATACTATTAATCTATTATTCATAGATTTCGTAACACTTTTTACTTAATCTCTTAACTAATAGACAACAGTCATATTCATTTTCCTTAACCATCCCCTTCCTTAACTATTCATGGATCTCATCTTTAAATTTTTTATTCATTTCTTATTTATTAGATTTATTACATATTCTACTTAAATTCAATTTCCGATTTAATAAAATAGGCGAAATTCATTAATAAAATAAAATTACATAATTTAAAGTTCCTAATATTACATAATTTTAAATTGAAAATTACATAATTAAAATTTCCTAATTTAGAAATCCTAAAATTACATAATTTAGAAATCCTAAAATTACATAATTTAAAAATCCTAAAATTACATTACTAAAATTCCTAAAAATACTAATCATTCGGCAAGATACACAAATCCTTCAGCAAGTCTAACATTCTTTTCCTCGTAATAGTTATGACATTCAAAGATGAGTTCCACATTCCGTTCTCACTCTAAATAAGTTTCGGGATCGCTCTTTCCTTGGAATGTAGGGACCTCAATTTGATGCTTCCTAAGTCACCATTAACATCAGTTGTATATCTTCTTCTACCTCCTCATTGTCTTTCATTTTGATGCATAGATCTAGCACCATCTTCTCATTCACTCTTTCTTTTCTCATCATGCCTTCGTGCTACTTGGAGTTCCAACTTCTCCAAGAGATTTGTTACACTGTCCATAATATTTTCAAATCTTGCAAATTGTTATTGCATATCTTGCAACACAAATTCATTTGGGTTTTGATTGTTAGTTGTATTTTTCATCATCACAATTCACTCATGTATCACACAAAAATAATCCTCACACAAACATTCGTGTATCACTAGTTGGCTTTTCCTCCCACAAATAATCTCACGACTCAAGTCTTTTACCACTCAATTATCTTTTGTAAAGAATTCTTAAGCATTAAGAACAAAATAAGAAAGAACACCAACAATATAGCATTCACCAAATGAAAGAGGAATGTGAAATTGGATGAGGAATATGATGTGGTTTCAATGGAATATGATAATGTAATATTTTTCTTTTCTAGCTTTCGAACTGATTTTTTTCTTTTTCCATTTTTTTTCTAAGCAACAATAAGATTATGAAGATTATGAAGATAAGACAAAGAGAAGTTTTTGTACTTTTCTTTTTCTTTTCTAAGCAACAAACAATGGAAATGAAGATAAGATACGAAGATAAAGTTTGGATCAATACCAGATTTCTCTAATACAAAAAATGATACAGATTGATATGGAAAAATGACCCATTGGATATAGATCCAAGAACCTCAAGTATAGTAGCTAGCCAGCGGTCTCCCTAGATTGAGAATCCAGTTTGATAATCCCAATAGCACATAAACCTCGATCCGTTGGCTATATAATCAGCCAAGAACCTCAGTATGGTTGAACACCACAAGACTTTGCTCAAGTGCCTTGATAAATTCTAAAATAAGTGCAAAACTCAACAAAGAGAATTCAACTCACAAGACAATGCTAATTTTCGTTTATAACCAAAGATGGGTGTAGTACATATGACTACAAATATATATATAGGCTAGAAATGACTCTTAAGAGCCTCACACACTTAAAACTACTTAAGACTCATAATAAGACTTATAATAACTAAATATAAGTCCTAAACACTTAGTATAACACTCGGACTTCAAAAGTAACTTATTTAACACTAAAAAGTTAACTTAAAACACTCTTTATTTTGGGCTACTCCATTTTTGATAAAAAGTTAACTTAAAACACTCTTTATTTTGGGCTACTCCATTTTTGAACGAAAATCAGTCTTTTATATTTTATCTTGGGCTTAAAAAATCTGATATATAATGAGCCTACACTTCAAGTATAAGTCAACCTATCAACTTGAATAATATCCAACATTTGATCCAATGTAGAATGATCTTGAACTTCTGCTTTTATTTCAGCAAGTAAATGCACCATAGACTTCTTTATTTTTTTAGCTATATTTTTTGTAATTGACTTACTTTGACTAATTAAAGGGTCTATCTTATTGTCCATAGGCAACTTGAATATATCTTCATCATTTTATGGACGTAGGCATTTTAAATTTTCACCCTAGACTTTTAAGATAAATTAATAAAATTAATCCTGCTCCAACCCATCAAATATACTTGTTTGATTTTGAACATATTTTGCACAGAATTTGAAATAAATAAAGTATTTAAATCTGAATTTAGAATAAAAGGGGTGATTCTTCTGTAAAAAAAAGTATGTGGGTGTCTTATTCTTCCTTTTATTACATGCTTGAGAGCTGGAGAAAAATTAGAAGAAAAAAAGAAGCATTATTCTTATTGAGGTTGAGCCGGGTTCCATGTAGTTTGCTTTCCCCATTCATGGATAGTGACAATTGAAAAGTGCTGCAACAACATGATATTATGAAAAGTTAGATCGAGTTGGCTAGATTGTATATTTGACCAGATTTAGCTATACTTTCCTAGTAATACATTGTTCCTAAAATTTGTCCAATTTGTTTAATTCATACAATATAGTGATGGATTATGCAAAATTGAGGGGTGGTTTTTTTTTTTAATATTTATGGATGAATGCAACATCTAGGTTCGAATCTCATGAAAAGCGAAAATTTTATTTTAATACAGTTAATTTTACTGTGAATTCAGTAATTTCATATATTCGGTGTAATATTATTATGTTCTCATAAAATTCAATATATTTTATTCTCTAATTATGTGAATTTCTTGGTGTGCTATTTAATTTTGATGAGTGGATGGTCATATTTAATTTTCAATATATATACAATATTTATTCTTTCCGGATCATGCTTTTCATAATAACAATTAAAATTGGTTCATAGTTAACATGAGACTAAGAAAATTTATTTGAACTGCCGTCTATATATGTATAAATAGGAAAGAGACTTACAAGGGTCGAATGTGGTTATATAAGCAAGTTGAGGGTCGCATTGGCCGGTCGCCCTATACACCAGATCAAGAGCATATGAGGCATGGCTGGCTAAGTTGTCAGGAAGAAAACATGGCCCATTTGGCTGAATTGCTGAACAGTCATATTGTGCACAAGCCCAGTCTATAAATCCCTGCAGTTTTTCTGGAGGGGCGCTAGACTCTGACAAACAATAATTAGTTCCCTGAAATTGCAAATAAAAAACGCAAAGACACCTGTGAGGACATTCGCATGGGATTGATAGATTAAAAAATAACAATTATCATGAAAAAGTACTTATTACGAAGAAAAGTGACATTTATTCTTTTATCCTCTAACTAGAAAGTAGTAACGAGTATCCTATTAAAAAAAATTGACAATTATATCAATGAAATATGCCAACGCCGAACACCGTATAGTACGGACATCTTCATAGGAATTCATCTCATAAAAATTTGAATTCATATACCATGTATCTTTCTTTTATCGTATTATATATATGCTCGATTACTAATAAGAGTTTTCGATTTAAATGATTATGCAACTTACTTCTACTCCATTGCTAGCATACATAAGAAACCCTAAAAAGGCCCCAATGAGAAAAAAAGAGATTTTACTGTTTGACATTCTATATGTTGTCGCTACAATGTGGGAGTAGATTTGTGAGTTCGTAGAGTTTAAATAATGGAGATGACAATTTTCCGGCTAGCTAATTGATGTGATCAACTTGCCTTGCTTGTCGAAATTTTGAAATCGGATTGCTTCATTTATGTTCAATAACAACTAGTTCTACAAATCTGCTATCATAACCGAGTAATAATATTTCTTTATTTTGTATTTCCCCAATCAACACCTTGTTGCACAATGCACATACTATATACATTTTGGAAGTTACACAATATATATATATATATATATATATATGGATATTTTCTATTTAAATCATAACTTTTCATTGTCAATCCCATAACTTTTGACATTTTTTCAATTATCCCACAGATTAAAATTCCGGTTAAATTGGTGGTGACGTGTCAGCCGGAATTTCCGACGCGGACAAAACGTCTGTTCTTCAAAACGATGTCGTTGAGATAATTGTCATTTAAATCATAACTTTTCGTTAATTCCGGCTGAGACGTCACCACCAATTTCACCGAGTTTTTGATTTGTGAAATAATTGAGAAAATGTCAAAAGTTGTGATTTTATGTTCCACTTTCAAAACGTCATAGGATTGACCAGAAGTTAACGAAAAGTTATGATTTAAATGATAATAATCTATATATATATTGTATAATGTATTGAAGTGATGCAAGGAAATGACTACTAGGTTTTTCGATTTTTAAAATTTAGGTGTTAGTTGTGAAATCATTCGCAGATATAGTAACTGTCGAGTTGAAATTCCCTCGATATTGAGCACCTAATATTCTAATTTATTATCTTGGGGGTTATTCTTTAGCAAAATTTTGCTTTTGGTTTTTCAAAATGTAATAATTTAAAAGTCAAGAATTCTCATTATTCTTACTGATCTGAATTAATACATGCACTGTTTCCCCCTCAAAAAAAAAAAAAATCTAATTTATCGGTGGGTCAAGCTGGTGTTTTGTAGTATTTTCTGGAAGAAGTGGTCCGGCTGCCTGAGATCAACCTCTTTATTTATTTAATCAATTAGTTTATCTTTTAATTTAATCAATCTTAATTAATATTAATAAACAATAATTAAAAATTGATAAATTTTACGCTCCCCATCTCATTTCAATAATAATCTTATATCTTATTTGAACGTCTCATATCAATAGGTCACTACCTAAAATAAAAATTAAGCACATTACAAACATCCAACATTACTCATTATTTATACCATATATCCTTATAGTCCACTTATTTTTATCTTTCACTATTTTATAATTGAAACTAATATTTCTTTTTTTATTTATTGACCAAATACATTCAAATGGAACAGATATTTAAATCATGAAACACTAATTAAAAATTAATAAACCTTAATCAAATATTAATAAGTTTAAATTATGATCAATAATCCACAACGATGATTATTTAATACTTTATATAATGAACAATTAAGTGTTAATTGAGGACGTCTGCAATATGAGTCTACCTTTTTAGAATGAAAAAAGCACATGTGAGATTTATCCTTAGGGTCCGTTTGGTAGCTTAAATGAAATAAGGTGATATAAATAAAGTAAGATGAACTTTAAGATAAAAAATTACTGTATCAGCAAGATAAGAATGTAATGTTATTGTTTGATAGTTAAAATAAAAATCAAGATAAAAATAAATGTGGTGTTTGATAAATTAGATATACTATAGATAACATGTAAAATGACACTTTTGCCCTTAATAAAAATATAAATATAAACTATTTAATAAACTATAAATTATTTTAATTATAAATTATCTTATAAATTACATAAATAATCTTATAAGTTATCTTATATACATTATCTTATAAATTATATAAATTAATTACTTAATTAATTATCTTAATTATATAAATTATTTATCTTAGTATTAACTTACTAAGTTAAATTAATAATTTATTAACTAATAACAAGAGATAAATGTGGCCAAAGTGGTAATTAATTATTAGTTGATTAATTAACAAGATTAATTATTAAATTGTTAATTAAATAATGATTAAAACTTAGACATTGTTTAATTAGTGTTTAGGAAATCGAATTAGTCCTTAATCGAACAAGAACTGAGAAACGACGTCGGATCTGGAGAGACAACGGCCATGGTGTGACGGTTACCGCCACCACCACTAATGTCGGTCGTCACCGCCCTTACCAACATCAAACAGAAAATCGGCCCAAAATTATGAACCAAAAGCAAACATCGAATAAGAACAAGAATGGTTAAACAGCGTCAAATCTGAAGAGATGGCGGCCATGGAGTGACGGTCGCCACCACCACTACCGTTGGTCTCCACCGCCCTCACCAACATCAAACAGAAAATCGACCAAATTATAAACCAAAAACCAACATCGAACAAGTACAAGAACGGATAAACGACGCCAGATCTGGAGAGACGATGACTATGGAGTGACGGTCGCCACCACCCATACCATCGGTTGCCACCACCTCGAGGGGGAGAGAGAGTGTTGCAGGGGTAGAGAGAGAGTTGCAGGGGTAGAGAAACCCACCACCACCGCCGAAGAGAAACCCCTTACTACCACTGCCCCCCCCCCCAAGTCGACAACGACGTCGGCCGAAGTCCGATAAGGCAGCGTTTGGTTCATAAGAAGAGGAGGTCGGCAGAATACAGTGAGAGAGTGAAAAAAGAAAAGGGTTGAACATGGAAAGGAAAAGTTAATCTTGGGCTCAAGATACCTAATCGCGTGGGTGAGGCATTGATTGGGAAAAGGCACAAAACATAGTGTAACAGTGGTTTACACACCAATCGAGACATGCCAAGATTATAATCTCGGGCTCTATCTTACAAACCAAACATCAAATTATGTACTGTTTGGCCAAGATAAATTGGCATATCTTAGCCTATCTTGTGAACCAAACGCGGCCTTAGGGGATATTTTTAGTTCTAATGACAAACATGAGAGGATCACACTTACAACGTGACCAAGTATACACACAAATTGGCCAAACCTTGTTTTGAAAAGACCTTTCTCCTTTAACATATATTGTAAAGCTCATTTTACCAACACATAGAAGCTTATGGATATTGAGCGCTTTAAACTGAGTTTTTATGTTGGCGTAACCCATGCCAGGACACCTCTAAACCAAGCCTCGCAACTTTGTTATGCAAGAGATCGAGATTTGCAAGAGGAATGGTTGTTGGTCGGCCATGAGCGCACTGGATAGCAGCAGGATCAAATTTGTAACGAAATCTACGCGAGGTGACAAACCCGAGTTTCTGTTTTAGCATCAGCTTACATGGAAACAAAGTGAAGTTTGTTTCAGCTCGTCGACAATGAGGGACATTCTCAAGGCAGCATAGATGCTTGACGATACCCCTACATGTTTTATTTCTAGGCACGAAGACCGATTGACACATGCATTGATAGAGGTTGAGGCTCATGGGTCATGCAATACGGTACCATGATCGTCAACCTCCACCGTTGCATGTGTCAACCCGTCTTCGTGCATAAAAATTACAGGCTTTCGTATTGTACGATTATCCTCCTGCCACTGTTCGTTCAATTCTATTTTTTGGCGGAACCTTATGAAAATAGGAGATACGCAAGAGCCAATAGCTTGCCATAAGACATTATAAATTATATAACATTGATAAAATATAGTGGCGAACTATTAATTCTTGGATTTCTTCCGAACCGAAATCAACAGTTACAGAACTGGAGACATCCCTAAATAAAATATTGATTTCTTTTATTTTATATTTATAGCTTATAAGATAAAGTGATTCTCCATCGAAATTCGAGGGACACTCAATAGTAATATTAAAATATTTTTTTTATGCCGCCACTATATCTCATTAGGTATGTCGCCGTCAAATGATTTTCTATATAAAATAGTAGTTGTAGCAAAAGCACACAATCATCAGATGAAAAATAAATGACATTAATGAATAAGTAGAACCTAGTTATATTTAAGTGTGACATAAATAGCATTGGGGTGCACTTGTATACATCCCAGGTTATACCATCAAATATAACATTTCATAGATGCCAAAACAAATTTGAGCAAAAAAAGAAAAGCATAAACAATAATGTAAGATTAGTCCCCTACCTAGAGAGAAAAAGGAACACTGTTAAATTAAAATAAATGGATAATTGTCATTTAAATATAATTTTTCATTGATTTTTTGGTTAATCTTATCACTTTTGAAATTGGAACATAAAATCATAACTTTTGACATTTTTTCAATTATCTCAGATATCAAAATTTCAGTAAAGATGGTGGTGATGTGTCAGCCGAAATTTCCGACGTTGACAAAACGTTCGTTCTTCAAAATGATGTCGTTGAGATAATTGTCATTTAAATCACAACTTTTTATTGAATTCTGGCTGACGCGTCACCACCAATTTCACCGAAATTTTGATCTGCGGGATAATTTAGAAAATGTCAAAAATTATGATTTTATGTTTTAATTTAAAAAATTATAGAATTGTCCAAAAGTCAAAAGAAAAATTATAATTTAAATGACATTATAAAAAAAAAATACAGAAAATCTGAAATCGAAATAATAACGACAGACAAACAAGGAATTAGTGTCATCTGGCGTGAGAAACAATCATTTTTCCCCAATCTCCCCCTACCCTCTCTCGATTCTGCCATTCTACATTTTCTCCGAAGCTTTTAGATTCTTCCACGGTGCCGCCGCCCCCAACCACCGACGCCTCCTCAGCCGCACCGGAGGTTCTCCAGGAGCCGTCCTTCCTGCGGAATTCTGAAGCAATTCAATTCTTCTAGTCGATGCACTGTGCTGTTCAGCTTTGTACCCCACACCAAAGCACTATCCATACCTAAAACCCAATCTAGAGATCCAGCTGGTTGCACCACCGTGCATCCGACGTTAGAATGCTTCGCGGTTAATTTCGATTTGTTCATTGATTCATCGATCGGATTCGTCAGCGTCGCGATTCTCTTGGGAATCGAGGGAAATGGCGGGGCAGAATCCGAATATGGATCAATTTGAGGCTTATTTCCAGAGAGCCGATGTGGATCGGGATGGGCGGATTAGTGGGAGTGAGGCCGTTGATTTTCTCCAAGCTTCAAATTTGCCCAGACAAGTCCTCGCTCAGGTTTTATTATTTTCTGGTTTCTATCTATTTTCTCTTTATCAGTTTTGCATTTGTGTGTAGGAAATTAGTTTCTTCTGCTCGTTACTCGATGATGAGATGAGTTGCTTTAACCACTGTACTATTCTTTGCGATCAATCACCAACTCGCCATCTTAACATTACTAAGTGATATGTTGGTTTTCCACTCTTATCACTGGATAATTTAGTTCAAGATGCGGGTATAGTTTCTCAGTGGTACTGAGTTTTCTTTAGTTGACGGTTAGCTTGCTTAGTAACTGGAAGGTTAAAGCATTTTTCTGTTCAGTTTTTAGCTAAATAGCTCCGTAAACTAATCATTGGATGTGAGAAGTAAGCAAATCCAAGGTACTTAAAAAGCAGAGCAGGTTTGTCGTTGTTAGGCTGATCTCGGCTGTGAAGGTTAACTTTGCTGTTCCCTTGAGGATTTAGACTATCTTAGCTTTGTACGAGGCAGCTGAAACAGTTGATCTGCGAGGATCTGAAGGTTAAACTTGAGGGGTCAGTTTGGTTTCTGTTGTTCAAGCTTAATCATCCATGTGACTTAGAAAGAGAGCATTAAGTCCCAGCATTTTGAAGTTGGATGGGAGTAGGTCTAGAATGGTTCTCTGCTTTTCTTGTTTGTTGATTAGGGTGTTTGTTTTGGGTGCATGTGTAAATTTTTTAAAAATGTTTTTGATAATAAGTAGCTTTAAAGTTGGGATGGAAGCAGGTTATGTAGAATTATACTTCTCTACTTTGATGTTTGTTGACAATTAAGGCAACGCATAGAGTAGAGGTGTAGGCAGCGGTTCACCAATATATTAGTTAATCTTGAAGAGTAGGGTATGTCATGCTTTCTTTCATCATAAACATTATATTTATGTCTGAGATTTTATGCATGTCACTGAAAATAGTCCATATGGTGATAGGTGTTTTCGTACTTGTTTATAGTGCTATGGTACCTACTGTAATAATCTTGCTGCTCTTATTTGAATTGAAGAGCTATTTATTGCTTCAGCAAGAATAGTTGTGACAATTAGACTGTCATTCTAATACCTTAATCTGTTGCAACTACAGAAATATACCCTTTGGAAATGTTTTGTATAATGGATACTAAATAATTATTCTTTTGTGCAGATATGGACATTTGCTGATCAAAATCGACTTGGTTTCCTGGGTCGTCCAGAATTTTATAATGCTCTTAAACTTGTTACAGTTGCTCAAAGCAAGCGAGATTTGACTCCAGAACTCGTGAAGGCTGCCTTATATGGTCCAGCTTCATCCAAAATTCCTCCTCCTCAGATAAATCTTGGGCTACTGGTTCCTCAATCAAATGCAAAAGCAAATCCATCTCCTGCACAATTGGCTGGCCCTCCATCCCCCTTGCCAGGTATTGGTGTTAGTAGCCAGCAGGCACTTCTAACTCAGCCAAACCAAGTGACAAGGCCTCCTCGGCCTTTGACTCCTAGTTCTGGATTTCAATCTCAGCCAATTGTTGCAACCCATGGTATGCCTGGGACTGGTTTGATAACCACATCTCCTCCCCCTAATTCGTTTAATTCTTTTGGTGGGAGTGTGGATGGCTCCGGAGCTGGAATTTCTTCTCAAGTAAACAACAGAAACTTGATTCCTTCTGCAACTCAGGGTGACATTGGCCAAACGGCATCACCTATGACTCAACTAAAAGCACCAGAGAACAGTGGGTCACTACAATCTGCTTCCTCCACCCAGGTCAGAAAGGATGACCAAATACCACTTTCAACAACAGGAAATGGTTTTCCGTCAGACTCGGTGTTTGGAGATGTGTTCATTGCAGCGTCTTCTCAACCACAACAGAATTCCTCTGGACCTGCATATCCAACAGGTAGTGGACCTGTCTCATCGATGGGGAACTCGGTGTTGTCTAGAGACCAGCCTTCAGTTAAGCCAAGTGGTGTTTCTCAACCTCCAACTACTCAAGCTCAGCAACTCCAATCCTCTGGGAAAGCAAGCCAGCATGTTTTGGCACATAAACCTCCTCTGTTTCCTGCTGCAGCTGGACAACATCCACATCATCCTCCTGCAGCTGGACATCATCATCCCGCAGCTGGACAATCTAAGGGTCCTTGGCCAAGAATAACCCAGTCTGATATTCAGAAGTATGGCAAGGTGTTTGTGCAAGTTGACACTGACAGAGATGGGAAAATTACCGGTGAACAAGCACGCAATTTATTCTTAAGTTGGAAGTTACCTCGAGGTATGCTCTAATCCATTTGTTACTGAAAAGCTAGTTTTGATCTATACTATTTCTGATCTGTTTTCTTTTTTTAGCAATGATTAAAACATGGTAAGTTGATGGTGGATTTTTGTCCTTTATCCTGATAATAGACTTGGTGCTTGTTTATAAGCAGTTTCATCTTGTTTATAAGCAGTTTCTTTTCTATCTCCATCAGGTCAAAACTGATTTGAAGGGTAATTGACTCTTAATGGTCATATCTGCCTTATGAAATAATTTATGATGAGTTCTGACTTTGTCGTATCTGCTCTTGCTGTGTTGCAATTTTTTAAAGCAAGCAGTATTTTGATTTCAGTTTGTGCTGTAGTGCTCGGTAAAGTTACGAGTCAAACCTTTCATTCAAATGGTATGTTGATATTCATAGTTAGTTGTCTGTCTAGACTTCTTTTGATGGCTAAAAGCTATTAAGGAGAAGGTCAACATACTTTGTCTATTTTGAATATCATAAGCCTAGTGGGATCTAAAATGTTTATAGTGTGGTAATCGTGAAGTTTGGAATGAAGTGTTGAGTGGACTATCTATCCCTCATGATCCGATTTTATCCAATTTGGGAGATTTTATTAGTAATAAAAGGGTAAAGTCACGCTCAAAAAGATAAAAGGGTAAAGTACTGTGGAAGATCTATTTTCCCTGCCTTGTGCTGGTCCCTTTGGCATGAAAGAATGAAGTCCTTAGGCGGCTTATTTTTAATGGTGTTTTGCCTTATGATTGTTTTTAATCTTTGTAAAAAGCATGTCGTCCATCCTTTTATGATTGTCTGACGACTCTGACATGATTTTTTAAAAACCTGTCTGCTATCAAGGCTGCCTCCTGTCTGTTTTCCTGATACCAATTATTGTATTTGTGTTATTAGAGGTCTTGAAACAGGTCTGGGACTTGTCTGATGAAGACAATGACAGTATGCTTTCTTTGAGGGAATTCTGTGTTGCTCTCTATTTGATGGAGCGATACAGGGAAGGGCGCCATCTTCCTACAGTGCTTCCCCACTCTTTTATATTAGATGAGACGTTGTTTGCTGCCCCTAGTCAACCTAATGCTGTGCATGGCGTTACATCTTGGAGACCACCTTCTGGTTGACATTTTATTCTGTTCATTTACAACATCTACGTCGAAATTTGATTTACTTGACTAATGATCTGTCTATTCCATGTAAGGTTTTCAACAACCCCAAGGGACTAACAATGCAAGAGCTATTCCTTCTGCTGGTCCCAGAAGGCCACCACGCCCAGTCCCTGTTCCCCATCCTGATGAGCCCATTCAACAAAAGGCTAAAGTACCGGAGCTGGAGAAGCATCTCATAGACCAGCTTAGCTCAGAGGAGCAAAATGCATTGAACCAAAAGTTTGAGGAGGCAAAGGATGCTGAGAAAAAGGTGACTTTTGTTTGCGTCGCTCTTCTCTTCTTCCAGAAATTCACTCTTGTTTTGGATACTAAATTTAATCTTGTTTTGGTTTTTCTGCTTAAATGATTTTGGTTACAATACTGGATTGAAATTGTGTATGCATTTGTATCTGGAATACCTCTTCTATCCCAACCCATCCCTTTCCTGCTTGTTTTTTTTTTCCCATGCTCTTATTCTTGTTAAAGTCACACTTCAATAGTATGGTGCGGTCGATACACAAAACTTGGAAATCAACATTTATGAAGTGACACTTAGAAGTCTGATTTTTGTTCAAAGCAGAATGCTTTAATACTGGTCAAACTAGTATAATTTGCTTCTTACTTTTCTCGACATTTGTTCAGTGATTTTGAATTGACTAGTTACTCATTGCTGTTAGTGTATTGATTTGAACTCATGTCATGTAACATTTGTTGATCATGAAACTGCTCATTGTTGCAGCTATTTCTCACACATCAAGTGTCTTTTGTTATAGGTAGCTATTTTTAGACCAAAGAATTCAACATCTATTTCAGAGTAACTTTCAGTAGAGTAATATAATATGAACTTGAACATTTGTTTTACAAGAAACAAATATGTTAAAATTTATAAAATAAAAATACGGATTACAAGGGGATGAGAAATCCCCCAAGCCTGAAATTAACCTAACTACATATACAATTCCAATCCTTAACAATAACAATATCTGATGCAAAATAGGGTATTATCTTTCACTTTGGAGCATTGTCTTTCACTTATTGAGGGCAACATGATCAAACCAAAGAGCAGAGAATCTGATATCAGTTTTCTCCCCTTTACTCTGGAACCTTCATTTTTTTAGCAATCTCTTCTATACAGGTGGCAGAGCTGGAGAAGGATATTCTTGAAGCTAAACAGAAAGTTCAGTTCTACCATGCTAAGATGCAAGAACTTGTGAGTTCTTTGTTCATTTTATATGTGGGAGTGAAAATGCTGGCATAAAGAGACAAATTATGTGTGGGATCTACACATGGCAATTTTTAATCTCAAAAGTTATCTTGAGTCGACTTTTACATGACCAAATTTCTTTTTTCAATTTTTCGATGTTCTGTAACAATACAGAAATACTAATAATAAGAACTTGCCGTTTGATGTCTTGTGCACGTATGACATACATATCTGCTGGATTCCTCATGTACCATTTGATTTCAGGTCCTGTACAAAAGTCGATGCGATAATAGGTTGAATGAGATCTCTGAAAAAGTTGTAGGCGACAAGAGAGAGGTATGTTCTTGCATATGACTCATTCACGTCCACTTTTACTTGCTACTTGTTGACTCATTTGTCTGAGCTATCCTTCCTCAGGCTGAATTATTAGCGAAGAAATACGAAGAGAAGTACATGCAGGTTGGAGATGTAGCTTCAAAACTAACAATTGAAGAGGCCACATTTCGTGATATTCAGGTAACCATTGTATTTCGTTCCCCTGTAATCTATAACAATGGTATTGGAAATTTTATGATTCTCATCTTTTCAGATGATACTACTTTTGATCATTTCGTATGTAGGAGAAAAAAATGGAACTGTATCGGGCAATTGTTAAATTGGACCAAGAGAATGCAGATGGTGCTCAGGTATGAACCACCTCCAATTGATTTAGTGGAGACTTGTTAGAATTTTCAGAGTAAAAAATGTGCATTGTCCACCAGGATCGAGCTAATCAAGTCCAATCAGATCTTGAGGAACTAGTGAAAGCCTTGAATGAACGGTGCAAAACTTATGGATTGCGTGCAAAACCAACTTCACTCCTTGAACTTCCATTTGGTAATCACAATATATGCATGCTTATATGCCATCATCTGCATGAATAATTGAAAACCACTTTATTAGCCGTAGTTTATGCAAAGTATGTTTTAACACTAGTTACTACTTTCTAGTTTTATTTGTCACTGCAATCTAATTAATGTGTGGTCTGTATATCAAATCTTGGAAATTAGTTTTATGCAAATCTGGTACTAAAATTCGGAATTAAATTAGAAAACATGTAATGTTTGTTGTAATCTATAATCTGCAGCTGCACAGCTTCGGTGTTCGCTATTGTTTAAGTTGTTTTTTCTTATGTTACGTGATTTTAGTGTTGACCTCTCTTTGTTTTTAAGGATGATGTTCTGTTTCTTGCTTTGCTTTTGGTTGGTAAATTATCTTTTATGCTCGACTTGCATAAGTGAGTCGAGCTAGTTAAAGATAATCTACATTTTATCTGTACACTACCATCATCTTCACAGGGAAATAGGATAAGTGCCCAGGATACATACTTGCTGCTAGTTATAGGTTTAAAGAAGTACTGATTTGGTCGTACTTTCACACAATTCATGAATATTAAGCCGCTGTTATACTTGGAAGCTGAAATTCTGCTAACTAAAACCACGAAAGACTCTGTACCTTGAAAGAAGCAAGTTAAAAGCTTCATTAAACTGATTTAAATAGGATATTATGGAGTTTGTCATGCTTAATGAGATATATTTTGTTTATCAATATTTCACTGCTACGCTCATGTCCAGGTTGGCAACCTGGCATTGAAGGAACAGCAGCTGACTGGGATGAAGATTGGGATAAGTTCGAAGATGAAGGTACTTTTTCTGAAGCTAGATTCTGTTGATGCTAAGTATTTTTGGATGCTTACCAGGGTTCAGAGCTTTTTACTAAAACCTAGAAAGAGCAGGGTACTCGTTTTCAAATAATTGGCACTTATTTGCCTCTGGCGGTGTTCATTATTGTAGGATTCACCTATGTGAAAGAGCTTACTCTTGAAGTGCAAAATGTGATTGCTCCTCCCAAACTAAAATCTGCCTTTAGAGAGAAGGTTTCTTCATTTCAAAACAGCACGACTGGAAAATCACCTTCTAAGGCTGATGACAACTCAGAGTTGCCAAGTTCTGTGGAGAGAGTAACTGA
>JAYDZE010186883.1:0-21379 GCA_034509125.1 Monilaria moniliformis | reverse complement strand
ATATGTGGGATAATTGAGAAAATGTCAAAAGTTGTGATTTTATGTTCCAGTTTCAAAAGTTATGGGATTGACCAGAATTCAACGAAAAGTTATGATTTAAATGGAAATTATCCCTATATATATATACAATTGTTGTGCACAATATGTGTTGCACTATTCTACATACTTTTTAAAAAATAAACCTAGCTATTTGTTCAAGCACCAAATATATAGCACAAATCTTCAATTAATGCGAAAAGGAGATAAACTATTACCATATCACTCACTCTTCTGCACGTAGCATCATCTACATTATCTTCTTGAATTTGGTTATAATGAAGCGATGGTCCCAATTTTAAGGTAAGATCGATTTTCGTAACTTCATCATCTTCCAAGTGAGATTTTCCTTTGCGGGTATCCATTATCTGCAGTTGAGTTGGTACGTCCAATTAATCAACCGTAGATAAATTAACAAAAACAAAGTATAATTAATGGATATTGTTAGATAATAGAGAATTTGAATGTTTATTTTCAATATACTATGGAATTATATTAGGACATAAGCTTCACATAGTTAATTTTCCTTTAACATGAATTAAAATGATAATTACAAATTAAGTAATTAGTATGAAGGATAAATATGAAAATTCAGAGTGCATGTGTTGTTGAAAGAAAATTAATTCCAAACAAGTAATTCAAGGAAAATACGACTTGATCGAGGCAGAATGTGTATGCGACAATTATAAACAAGTATGCTTAACGACAAATATATATAAAAGTATATACTAAACGGTAAAGACAAATACCATATATGTGTGACATATAATTGACAAAAAATCTATTGTCAATGAGAAAATAAGATATATGTGATTACTTCAATGATTAGTTTGTGCCAATTTATCTAATGAGAAATACATATAAAAGATGGCGCACGATTACTCTTTTAGATCAAATAACCATACATGCGAATCAAATTAAACATAAAATTACACTCTTGATAGATGCATATTTCTGAATCCATGATGACAAACTAAGATTTCACCAACCCTAATCTTGAATTTCCAGTCCATTTATCTTTCCAAATAAACTAAGAAAAACCTTAAAATGAAGACTCTTCAATTTTACACCACTCATCCAAATTAACACCACAAAAAACATGTAATTAAGCAAAACATACCACACACACACACACACACACACTCACATGTAAAACCTAAATGAGGTATTGAGCAGCTCTTCCCATAGAGACAGCAGCAACTGTGAAAGCAAAATATCTGACACAAGTATTCAAAAATAGAGGATACAGCCCTCACTATATTAGTAAGAAGAAAATTTAAATCTGAGTTGTCATTTCTAAAAAAATATTTTGTTGTAAGCTAAGCCCTCGCTGTTCATAAATGTGGTTTGCTTTCCACTGCAATAAATGCATGGTTTGCTGATGAATAACAGACCCATTCACACTCACAAAAGCGATAATCATCATACTAAAGCATTTATTAATTTTAACAAACTTCCAAAATCGAACAAACAATATACTTGGTTTCTTCATTTCAAAACACAAGTTGAAGCTTGAAATTCTATGCACTTATTTCTTTCACATTGTAGGTTCTGTAAATCTTGATATATTACCGAATGATCAAAGATAATATCAATTTAATTTAAAGTTCGTATTTGATGAGGTTGCGTCAATTAAGAGAATTGTTAATTTCACTTTATATATAAAACTTGTATGATCAGATACTGCAATCTCTACTTTTATGCCCAAATATATAACATAATGTTACTGCAATATGATCCAAAGTAATATGGTATCTTTATTTTAAGTCAAATATATATTGTTGTTACGTATAGCAAAATTTGAATTATTTATTATACAGTGATTTTATATCACCTTTCTACACTTTACATGCTATAATATGTTTTGTGTAATTTGGTTTTAGCCAATATTATTCTTTTTGGATTGAGAATTATGAGAATTGAGATTCCAACTCTCATCTCTAAGACTTACAAAATTGAGGAATACTAATATGTGATACAACTAATATTTTAATTAACTCTACTGAAATCTACAACATATATGTATGGATTTTTTTCTTAATCTAGGCAAATTTAAGATAAAAGTTTTTCAAATGAGAACTTTTTTTAAAACTTCTATAAATGGGTAAGACGTCTTCAGAAGTGTGTCCTATCCGATTGGATAAAAGTGTGTGCATTGACTCAACCGTCCGGGTGGAACACTCTAATTAGTCAGAGAGTCCCACCCGACCGGATAGAATTGTGTGCACTATTTCACCCAGTCGGGTGGAACACTCTGATTAATCAAAGAAACATTTCTGCAGGAAGCACAACAAGAAGAAGTGGAAATGCGACAAATGCTCCAAGAAATATGCCGTCCTACAAGGAAATACCTCTCAATATCAAAATGAGGAGATCACATTGAATTCAAGTTGCAAATCTTATGGATATCCACTTGTCCATTCCTTAATAGTAAGGTAACAACGTAGGATAGTTCTCCAAAGGTGGATAATACCCCGTTCACATAGAAAGCCTGCAATCAATAGAATCATGTTCAATACAACATCACACAGTGCAAGTAACATTATCAATATTTATTATTTAAAACGAGTATCATTAGTTACTCATTAAAACATCATTTTATTTTGTCAACCCAATTACACATTAGAAGTAATATCATCAATGTTATAAATACTTATTATCGCACCTCCTTTTACACATTATTACTATTACATTAATTCACCATTATCCTTCATACAACATATCAAAACGAACACAACACTTTAAAACAATCAATACATCATTATTATACACACCAAACATCATTTACACAAAACAAGAACATCATTATTTTTGTTTTATTGAAATTAGTCACAATACATATAATCACAACTAATAGAGCATGTCATTAATAATTCAGAAAATAATGTAAGAATACAAAACACATCAACTGAACATATCGTTTTCATGCTTAACTCGTATAAGGATAAAGAATGCAGACTAACCACAAGGAATGTTATAGGTCCTATATAAATTGTCCCCATCTCCCTATTCCAGTGCTCATATGAATGTTGCAGAATACAAATAAGGTAGGCACACCAATTGTACCCCCGCATCTTCGATACGTTATCTAGGTAATCCAAGATTTTCGGCTTTACATAACCATCGGTTGTACCCTCTATCATTGCATGCTCCATCAATATCATAGATATTTTTTTGAACCATGCTTCACTATCCTTGTCTTTTTCTTTTTCTTTTTTTTTTTTCCTGTTGCTGCTCTACGTAGTTCGGGAGCATACTATATCGGCTATTTCCACTATCTGCTAAAATTTTATCTAAAAGCTTTAGGTTGTCCTGCCGTTTCTTTCGTTCGATCACGTGGTCACCACGAGAGAATCCAAATGTGTTATGAACATCCTCCTCATAGATGTGAAGTTTTTTGTCATTCGTAAGTTGTATACAACACTTGACTGGATCAAAATTGGACAACAACTAAAATGCCATTTTTCTCGGTACATCAATGATGTTGAAATGTACTAGGCTCCCGAAACTAATATCTTTGATGGTTTTAAGCTGGTTATCATTTAGCTGCTTGATTACTTCGACAAAAAACTCAGGCATCCGCCTGAAGACGAGTCGGTTAAGAGCTGGCTTAGCACGTGCCGGCGCTACTCTATTCCGTTTGTTGCTCATAAGTTGTGCTAGCGGTACATCATTATCGTAGGTCGAGTCAGGTATATTACATGGCCTCTTCCCTACTATGACAAGAAAATATGAATAAGACATAGCATATGTTAAAACATCATTTGTCTAATATATACTTATCATTATACTTTTAAAATCATATTAGCATAGCATATGACATATGTTATTTATCATCATAGCTACAACAAAACATCAATTTTAAAACATACAATTATCATTAAACATATGAAAACATATTATCACACCATATGAAAATATATTATCACAACATAATACATAATTTTTATCGCTAAGTTTATCATTAGATCTATAACTCGTATTCACAAACATATACACCATTCTTACACATGACACTGGACATTATTAATTAATTAATACTTGCTAATGCAAGGACGTGTTTATCAAATTAGTATATAACAGTTTTCATTTAAGCTAAAAAAATATTAACATTAAGCATATTACAATACAACATGCATGACTTACATTTTATATCATCAAAATTGCATCAATTCATCATTTACAGTAGAGACCAATATCATTGTCAAAAAAGACAAATATATGTAAACATATATCATTATTGTAGGTCGAACTACAATTATATAAATTTTCAAATATAATACTGGCAATCAATAATACCCAAATTCATTTAATCAATCACATATTATATTTGAGTATTAAATAATCAATCTACAAGATTTAAATCACATCCAGTCTCCCTACCAAATTGACAAATAATTGCATTTCAACAATTGTCATTTTTTGTAATAAAAAGTAGCATTAATCAAACCCAGATTCATCATCATATATAAAAACAAATGGTTGCAAGTGATGACCCAAAAAACACTTCTTCACCAGTTAAATTTCATACATTGTTTATTTGTAAGATCTAGTAGCATTAATCGAATCTATATATATCATCATATATAATAATAATTAATCGCAAGAGATGACTCAAAAAAAATCCTTTTACACCATTTAGCGACACTGCAAAGTAATTGTAATGTGTGTAATCAAACAAAAAATACATTATTTTGGAAATTAAATGAAACATCAACTCACCTGTTGAAGACGACGATCGATTTTTAGCGGAACCCTAGAAGTCGACATATTCAAACCTTTCGATGGAGAGTAGAAACAATGATGGTCGGAATAATAAAATAACTCTCGGTGACGGTGAATGATATACGAAGACGGATTTATGAAGCCAACAAATTTTAGAATCGTAGAGCTCTAACAACGTTTGGTTTTTGGGAATTCTCGCTAGTGAAAGTTTTTAAATATAATTTGGGTAGTTTAGGCGCACTAAATGATCGTGCAGATATGAAGAATCCCCCCCCCCCCCCCCAAATTTCTCGGCTATTTTCCATAAGCATTCTTCGCCATTTTCTCTGCATACCAATTTTGTCCTTTAATGATTTAGTACCATGCGATTAATGATACGTTTTTAGGCCATGTCTTGTCCATCCATTATCTAATCATACAGATTAGATTAGGTTATAGTTATGCATTTATGGTGTGTTCACACCCTAATACACCTCTATATATATATATATATTTAATATAGTATTCCGACCTAATCAATGATAAGATATGTCTGACCGGTTAAACCATGAATCGATAGTTTTGCCGATTTACCTATCGATCCGGTTTTAAAATATTGATTAATGCTCAATATATGAAACTACAAAGTAAATCATTAAATTGTCCGTTGTTGTTGCTTTGTCATTCTCATTGTGAATAAAAAATTCCGGCTACACTTAAAAGTTACAAAAATGTTCAGCTTTCTGTTGTTTTCAATAATTACAAACAAATTCACCGAAGGAAGAATATCTCATTTTAGGCGAGTTACATTTCTCATTTACATTTATATTTTTTGTCTTCCTTTCCATTTTTTTGAAAAAGTTTATAATAAAATCATTTACTTTTTTTTTTTTCAAATTCGAAAATTTTCTTCTCGTGGATCTTATTTTTTGCATTCTTCTTGTGATAATACGCTAAATTAAAAATCATGTTTTATATTTCGAAGATTTATACATTTTTCATACCTATTTAATATATTTAGATTTTTATTTTACTGATTATGGAGTCTTCGGTTGATTATGCGAATCTTCTGTGGAATATAAATAACATTCAATTTATTTTTAACACGCCTTTTTTATATGATAGTGTTATGCTGTTGTTATCAATTTAAATTTAAATCTATTTAGTTGTAATGAGCATATTTCTTATAAGCTCAATTAATTAAATTATTCAGTCCAATTGGTAAACCCAATCAGAGAGGTCCACTCTTCTATCAATGCCCAATGTATATAACAGTGTCATCAAAATCATATTATGCCCATACACGAAGAACACATGAAACTCGTCCGGTGCAAGTCATATAAGAGGTGCCTATTTGACGAGGAAGGTATGCTATTGAATAACCCATATAAGCAATTACACTCACATATGTGAATGTCATCCGCACTTCATCAAAACTCTTAGGAGGACTCTAAGGTTTTAGATTATTAGTATACATCAAATTGATCATACTTGTTATTTTTCCTATAATAATTGAATCTATCTCTAATAAACACATTTCAATCTTTAGAATTTTTTTATGAATAAAAGTAAAGAAACTTATTTCCATATAACTAAAGTAAAAAATCTAGTCACATGGATTACCAGTATATTGGCTCTATTGCTCCACTTAGCTAGATATTTTCCATCTTGTATCGTAGTATTATTGAAAAATTTATCTTGGTAGTTTTTTTGCAAAATGTATATCATGGATTAATCGGACACGCAATGGTTTATTAGTTCGTTATAGTGCTTTTTCAACAATACTCAGCCATAAAGACGTTTAAATAATTATAGAAGGAGATGACAAACTGCAGCTCAATTGTTAAGATAATTTTCTTCTATTTAATAGATTGGAAACGATAAATCTTAATTTAATTAGTAAAATGCTTTTAATGCAATAATTAAGTTGGGAAGGAAGAATCACATGTTAATTACCGATATGTATTTTTTGTTGACATTGAGAAGGAAAAACTTGTCCCTTAGTCATATAAAATAATCCGACAAATAGATTGGATGGTATTACACGACACATAGTATAGAAAAACAATTACATAGTAAATTATATTAAATTCAGAGGAAAAAATGCTTTCCCAGATTTCGGCATCACTCTCTCATACCTCTTCTCTCACCGCCACCACCGCCTTCTCCTTCCGCCCGTCTCTCACATCGAAATTCCGTCTCTACCCTTTCAATTCTCAGAAGCTCCGCTTCTCCGCTGCCGCCTCAATGGACGGAAGTTCTTCCCCTGCCTCTGCGGCCTCCGTCGACTCCATTTCCGAAGATTTGAAATATCAAAGATTGGAAAAAGATAATCATGTTGTCGACGGCGTTAGAAATGCTACGAATTCTGATAATATCACTCAAAATAGGGTTAAGTTGAAGCTGGAAGAACTCAAGTGGGACCACTCATTTGTTCGTGAACTGCCCGGAGATCCCAGGACCGATTCGATTCCGCGAGAGGTTTGGGTTCTTTCGATTTATTGATATTTTATTGCTCTGAATTTATTATCTTTTGAAATATTTGCGGTAAATTTTAATTTTGTGGTGTGCTTTGCTTGAATGAGGAGCTCTTACATTTCTGATCTTCGGAGCTGATTATAAATAGTTTAACAAAACTCTGGACGGCAGCGCTCTCAATCAGAAAATATTTTGTGTTTTAGATTTCTAAACTATGCAATTGATCGGGGCGGGGCCGGGCCGTTATGTGGTTAAGGATATGTAGTTTTTGAAAATATCTTAATTATTTTGGAAGGGTTAACTTATTCTACCAGAATCTGGTCGATAAATTTACTTCGGTGACTGAAGTTTGGACACGACATTGGTAGAACTTGGATATCAGCATGATGTTGAGATGCTATTGTGTTATTTACCATGTCTTGCAATGACATATTACCTAGTATTTGGTTCACGTGGCATTGTCTCATGCTTTTAGATCCTCGAAAAGTCCTTTGTCAGCTAGTTTGATTGAGATATTATTAAGGTGCTTTGCATATCCATTCACTTTGCTAGCAATTAATGGACGCTATCTTATGCTGCAACATGTCCTTTATCCAATATTTTCAGGTTTTGCATTCTTGTTACACAAGAGTATCACCATCTGCTGAGGTGGATAATCCTCAGCTTGTCGCATGGTCTGATTCAGTTGCAGAGTTACTTGATTTGGATGCAAGAGAGTAAGTTTGATTTTCCGCAAAGATGCCTGACTACATTGGTTATTTCTATGCCTCCTGTGAAAATTTATGCATATTCACGATAGATGACATTTCATGGCTAATTTTTTTAAATATCAGATTTGAAAGGCCTGACTTTCCTCAAATATTTTCTGGGGCGTCATCTTTAGTTGGAGGGTGAGTTTCCGTGATTCTCCCCCTTCCTTTTTTCATAATAACCCCCTTCCCCCAAAATTTATAGTTTCTCACTCTACCTCTAATTTCTCTTTATTCTTAACTTTTGTATAGGATGCCTTATGCTCAGTGCTATGGAGGACATCAGTTTGGCATGTGGGCTGGCCAGTTGGGCGATGGTAGGGCAATTACCTTGGGAGAAATTGTTAGTTCTAGTGGTCACAGGTGGGAGTTGCAGCTTAAGGGTGCTGGGAAGACACCATACAGTCGATTTGCTGATGGCCTTGCAGTTATACGTAGTAGTATCCGTGAGTTTCTCTGCAGTGAGGCAATGCACTTTCTAGGAATCCCAACAACGCGCGCACTATGCCTAGTGACTACTGGAGAATATGTTTCTCGCGACATGTTTTATGAGTATGTCTCTTTAGTATGTACTAAAAATACTCAACTGGTGATGCTTCTTCTTTCAGTCAAATAAGAGTATCATTATATCTAGGTCTATAAATTTCATGGATTTTCCTAATTATCCATGCCTGATCCATGTCATCCTTAAAAAGATTTCCAGTTTTATCTTTGTTCTTTCACATTCAATTACTTATTTAGCTGGTTACCTACAAATTTCACAGTTGACAACCATTGGTTCATTTGATTGCAGTGGCAACCCAAAAGATGAACCTGGTGCAATTGTTTGCAGAGTTGCTCCATCCTTTCTTCGCTTTGGTTCATACCAAATCCATGCTTCAAGAGGAAAGGATGATCTTGGCCTTGTTCGCACTTTGGCTGACTATACCATTAGGCATCACTTCCCCCATTTAGAGAATCTCAGCAAAAGTGACAGTTTATCTTTCAGTACTGGTGAAGGAGATGATTCAGTAGTTGATTTAACTTCTAACAAATATGCTGGTATGTTTTAAATTTGCAGATTTGCTATTCATACTCTGTGCCTTTGGTATTTCATCCAATATTATTCTGGTTATCTCTGTAAGATCATCACCTATGCACTATTACATAACAGGCATATGTATTAAACTCATACTCTTAGTTCATGGATCTCTTTAGACCTGAAGAACAAGTCTATGAACGTATTTCTGAGCTGATACTGTAATGGGAGTATAGCGTTAATCTTTTTTACTGGCCACACCTGATCATTGTGGTTATATCATATTTATATTCCTTAACGTCCTTAAGTGCTTACTGCTTATATATCTAAGAATGTGACTATGCAACTGGGATTAATGTGAATCACATAAGCATCATTAGTATGTTGCTTTTTCCTATTTATCCTAAATCAGGGTTTTATGGTTTGGATCACCAAGCTAGTGAATGGTGCACATAGTTGTTGTTGATGGGCTATGATATGTACTGTGGTCAAGTCAGTCCTTTTCATCTCCAAGAATTTTCTCTCATTTATTAATTTATGCTCTGCGGACTCTTAAAAGTATGGAGGGCAATTGCTAATGACTTTCTCTCTCTGTTTCAGTAGTTACTTTGGTTTCAAATGAACAATGATCTCTTTTTATGGAAAGAAGATCAAGATAGATGATGCGTAGAATTGAATGAATCAATTTTCCTCTGCTATCCTTTTTTTCTGCTCCAGTGTTTTAACTATTTATGGTTAACTCTACATAGATCCTATGGGTAGTTTCTGCTATTTGATTTTATTATTGGCTGAAAGCTTATCATCTGTCTCCTTTCACTGTTCTGGTTCTTGCAATGAATGAATATCAGCTTGGGCCGTGGAAGTTGCAGAACGCACAGCTTCCTTAATTGCAAAATGGCAGGGTGTTGGCTTTACCCATGGAGTGCTAAACACTGATAACATGAGTGCATTGGGACTCACTATTGATTATGGTCCTTTTGGTTTCTTGGACGCATTTGACCCTAGTTACACCCCAAACACTACTGATCTTCCTGGAAGAAGGTACTGCTTCGCAAATCAACCTGATATTGGTCTATGGAATATTGCACAATTTGCCACAACTCTTTCTGCTGCCCAGTTAATAAATGAGAAGGAGTCGAACTATGCTATGGAAAGGTATTATTAATGCCCCTTCCCCTTTATGACTTTACCAGTGTGATTTTTCATGACCTTTTTCTAAATTTCTAGGTATGGAACGAAGTTTATGGATGAGTATCAAGCCATAATGACCAAAAAGCTTGGTCTATCCAAGTACAATAAGCAGTTGATCAGTGATCTTCTTAAAAACATGGCTGTTGATAAAGTTGACTACACAAACTTCTTTCGGTTGCTTTCAAATATAAAAGCTGATCCTACCATTCAAGATGATGAACTATTGGTTACTCTTAAAGCTGTTTTGTTGGACATTGGCAAAGAGCGCAAAGATGCATGGACTAGCTGGGTGAAGTCCTATATACAAGAGGTATGCCATAAATATTTAGGGTTCTCTTCTTTCCTCTATTTTGTTGTGCTGGATATAGATATGCACAAGACAATATCTTCAGAAGAGGATGACAAGAGAAGTGTGGCGTGCATGAATTGTTGTTTGCGTCAGTTTTTATTTTATTTTTGTGGTCTTTATTTAACGAATAATTTCCGTGTTCTTTGCAACCATAGCTATCCCCATTGAGAAGTACTTTTTCTATAGGCATGGCCTGCTTGTGAATTTAGTTTTTATCACTTTGGATAAGAGAAAATTTCCCTATCTATGAAAACCTTTTTGTTTTCATATCCTGTTATTCGATTTTTTTCTTTCTGGGTACCATAACCCCTTAAGTAAACGTGGCTTGTATGAAGCCTAAAGCCAAACCATAGGTGTCTGAGCTCAAAGTAGAGAATAGTTGGGTGACCATGCAACTGTTGGGGGGAATAGGGTTCTCCAAACTTAGCCATGTTGAGAAAATCCTTAGCATCAAATAAAGCTGGCGAGCCTCAAAAGAATGATGATGCTGAGAATTTTTTTAAGGGAGTAGTTGTTGAGTGTGCATTCAGAGTCTAAGCTCATTAAATATGCAATATCTTGAGGCCTTCTGTGAAAATTCAAGATAAGACCGTGGAAGCTCAACTAAAAGTGGATGATATATCCATGGGACCAAGAACCTGGTTAATACAATCTACATACCCTGTTTGTTGTAATGTGATCTGTAACTATTTAAAAAGGAACCAGTTCTCCTTTTCCATGATAAACAGTCGTTTAATCAACCTTCTCTTCCAGTTCATAACATTCCACCATTTGATTATGTATTAATTTTTTTTTTTCCTGGGTCTGCTTAGCTTTCTGCTAGTGGAATTTCTGACGAAGAGAGGAAAAAATCAATGGACTCAGTAAATCCTAGATACATTCTCAGAAACTATTTATGCCAAAGTGCCATTGATGCAGCAGAACAAGGTGATTTTGAAGAGGTACGACGGGTACTGAAGGTCATGTCAAGGCCGTACGATGAGCAACCTGGGATGGAAAAGTATGCCCGCTTGCCTCCTGCCTGGGCGTACCGTCCTGGTGTGTGCATGCTTTCTTGTTCTTCTTGATCAAATAGAGAGAAATAGAGACACAATGTTGTACATACAAAGCATGTATGATATTTTTGTTTTGTACTGAGCATTAAAAAGTTGCAGCCTTCGATCCGATTTCTTTTTTTCTATCATTTGGGCTCAGACGGGGTGTCATACAGATGGTATTGTATTTTTGTTATGCGAGTTACTTGTAAGAAATTTTATACTGTTTGCAGCCAGAGATTTAAGGTGGTGTTTGGCTAATAATTAATGTCTTGAGCGCCGAAGGTCCTAGGAGAGGTTTAACACGAGTTAATTGTTTCAGGTTGCTAGTGATTGCTGTACCTTACTTTGTTTTGATTTATCTCTAGCAGATTTTATATTCGTTTGACAAATTAATATTGGCTGAAACCAACTATTAGATTCCATTTTATAAATTGATACTAAACTACAATACTCTATCAAATTAGTTATTATTTTTAATTTATTTCCAAATAATTACTGAACTTTATACTTTAGAGTGAACTATAAAAAAATTATTATATGTCATGGGTTATACCTTTGCGGTATCTATTAAAAAAATATTTTTTACAGTTATTATACTAAGCCATAATATTTATTTGAGGTATTTTTGCATTTTGTGGCTTATTTTTGGGATAAGACTACCTCTAAAATTTTAGGATATTTTAATCTATTTTTTCATTTTTTATCGTTATTATACTAAGCCATAATATTATTTGAGGTATTTTTGCATTTTTTGGCTTATTTTTGGGATAAGACTACCTCTAAAATTTTAGGATATTTTAATCCATTTATCTCTCTATCTCTATATATATATATTATCACCAGTCACAATACATTCACGTTTCACCACTTGCTAAAAGTGCTAAAATAGCTCCAAGATCAGATTTCATCCTTTTGCCACACATTTCAAGCAAAACCTGTAATACCCTAAAAATAGGTTTAATCAGAAAATGCTTTCCTGATACAAAAAGTCGTCGAAATTAGGAGTTTCGATGATTTTTCGGAAATCGTAAATGATAATAATTAATATAATGGAATGTTATTGTTATATGAGTAAGGTTTTAAGATAATTAAGTGTTAGAATTATTATATGGATTAGTCTGAATAAATAAATAAATAATGATAATTTTGTAAATACGAATATAAGGAAATTTTGATAATTTTATTATATAAAAAATAAAATAATTTCCACTTAGGGGAAACATGAGGACCGAAAAAATTACATCATGTTGGAAGAAGAAAAGATAAGCTTTGACTAGTAAAATTTATCTAGAAACTTAGTACAAAGATAAAAATAAGTAGATATCTAATTAAGGATTTTCTAGAAGTAAGCTGAAGTCTTTAAAAGCCTCCGACTTCTCTTCGTGGGCATAATTTTCGGTCCCCAACATTTCACATACAGAAGAAAACTTCTTCTTCGATCATAAGATTTGTCTCAAGGAGTTTTTGACAGGTAAACGTGAATATAGACATAATTAGGGTAAATGGTCTGTGACGATAGCCAAAAAGGAAGGAAAAGGAGCGGAAGAAAAATGTATAGTGAATTGAAAAGGTTTGGAAATAATCGTCGAATAGATTGTTATTTAGATTTTTAAATGTGTACGTTTTACTAAAAATATATAAATATATGAATTATATATATAGCGCTGTACTAATGTTAAACTATCCTATTAGTATTTAACTAAGACCAAACACATATTATTAGATTCGAAAATCAACGGTCAGAATTTAGTAAATCGCACACATCATTATACTCGTCTGAATATATTAGCAAATAGTTATTGTCCACTGTGAAATATGGCGCGTCTAGATTTTCGGCAAATTAAACAACAAATCTCCACTAAATCATGTAACAGATCTTCTCCATATATGCACAAATCGATTCCTCAGTACAACAGAAGACGAACCGTCATTTTTACAAAATCTAAACTAAATTATGCCGTGATATCAAATCGTCTTCTAAATGCCTTGCTCTTAAGCGTTGGGTGCTAATCTTCAATTATCTTCATCTTTTCAAAAGACCATTATCATTAATGTCGAGTAAGGAAATATCCGTCAGAAAAAGTGCGTCTTCAATCAGAGGTATATGCAACTCCGAATCGCCTCATTGTTGTTTGTTCCTTGTGGTTTTTGGTATTTAATAGTTTGTTATTTTCTGTCGATGATATTTTAGATATTGATTCATTATATTTCAGTTTTCCATTTGCTTTGAAAAACTATATTATGAGAAAATGCTATTTAATTTTTTATTTTATTTTATTTTTCAATGATATCCTCTGTTCGCATTGTAGTTGTAAACTGAAATTTATGTTATATTTTATGAGAAAATTTGAAGATTAGTTGTAATCATATGTAGAAAATTCCTCCGTGCTATAATGAGTGCAACACATGATATTGTTAATCTACAAAGAATGATAACTGTGTTGTGATGATACATATGTAAGTGTTATAATGATTTATCAAGTCAGTGCTATTAATGATGTATATGTTGTCATATTAACCATTGACTGAAAATCTACATATAATGATATATAATGAAGTACGCTTTGCCATATGATGATGATGTGGGTTTTATATAATGATACGTGTTGATGATGGTACTGATAATAAAATCTTTTGCGGATGAACAAGAACAAGGAGGGTGTTATAATATTTTATCAAGTCTTGCTGTAATGATATACACTTACCATATTATTTATTTGTTTTAGGTGCTAAAAGACAGAGGCTGCTTGATGATGACTTTGCGAGTGACTTTGCTCTCCCTACCACGAACGGGTATTGAACCTAACAGCGAAGTTGACCACCGAAGAGAAAGAGACATATTTTTTGATACTTACCACGAATGGCAGTGATGAGTAAATACATTTTGTGACTTCATTTTATATCTAATGATTATGTTACTAAACTATACTGATGTTCGCTTGTATATATAATGATATAGTCTCATATACTTTGTACTTTAATCAGTTACGTAGTGTGACAGATATATGTGATAAAATTCCAAGATTTTATTATCGTGTGTTTACTTATCCTATGATTCCTATATGGATTACTTATAATGAGCACGGTAATATGTTTCATTCAACAACACATAGTTATTTCCGTGAAATTATTATAATGATATGAATATCATTTTTATACTGAGTTGTTATATTCAATGTGCTGATATACGTTTAAAGCTAAATGTTTACTATGCTGATGCAAATTGTTAATTATAATGATGATTCTATTTTTATATAATGATATATTAGCATGATATAATCTTTTATTACCAATAATATTCATTAATATACTATGGTTTGTTAGGATTGTGTACGTCGATGGAAAAGTGGCAGTGTCAAAATCAGACTTCATGTCTCTGCATACTCATATCTATGTTACGGTTGCTGTGGTGAACGCTTGGAGTTCATATCTAAACAACATGGAGCAATACAAGTCCCCGTCGTCTCCATCACGTTCATTCTTCACCACCTACCCTTGCATAAGTATCATTTATATCTTGGAATTAAAAAAAAGAATTATTTATAACAAAAGCATAATTTTTTTGCAGAGCTTCATTGTGGTCTGTCGATCAGAGTCATGGGATGATAAAAGAGCACGTGGAGAATTTCAAAGTCGTTTGTTTGCGGAGGTTGCCAACATTCCAAACTTCAAATGGTCGAATTACGACATGGTAACAAACCGACTCATAATAATATCGCATGTAATGAATGTAATGATATTGCTAGTGAACTGAACTGATAATGCTTGAGTTATGTATTGATGTTCTGCTTAAATCCTGATTATTGTCATGTTATAAATTATATCATATATCTGACTTACCTATACGCAATACAAGTTTTTTTTTCTCCTCCGATATGTGCTATGGAACACTATTACCTGATATGCTTTTCTTTCCACACTGGAATTATGAATATTATTGACAATTCATTATCCAGTAACAGTGACATAATCAAGGCCAAGTACGACAACATCCCTTCTACACTTGTAAGTCTATTATACGATTTACATTTTATTTATAATGCTATTCAAAATTGAGTGCATTTGTATTGATATATTACAATTATGTCTACTATTTTTTGGTGAACTTATGTCTACTATTTTTTGGTGAACTTTATAATGATTTCATTTCTTCATAATTATATCGCATGTAATTAATATAATGATATTGCTACTGATATTGCTACTGAACTGAACTGATAATGCTTGAGTTATGTAATGATTTTCTGCTTAAATTCTTGATTTCATGCAAACTTCATAATAATAATTAACACAAAACACGTAAATCACATATTCTGATAATCAATTTTCGAAAATTGGCAAAATAACTCATTCGCGTCATTCGATTCTTGATAGTCAAATTCCAAAACTTAAACTTATAATAACCAATGGCACATATATTCTATATTTATTCTACGTCACACAATAGGTGTGAATCAACTATGCTCATAAGTACATCTATATTATAAAAATCAATTATTTTCAAGTCATACATATACTCTTTGTAATTTCATTTATCAAGTTATTACAAAAACTTAAATCCCGTAAGTCACTGAAATTCTAAATTATACTTTTAATTTATCCATATGAGGAAACCTAATTAATTTTATTTATCCAGTATTAATTCGTACTTTCCCAATATTTGATATTATTTATTGCATATTCAAATATTGGGGGTATTACATGTGTCTCTAGCACGTCTTTGACATGCAACCCTTTCCTAGAAGGCGGTTTACTTGTCATCTTTCCTTTGAGACAAAATTCATAAGCACCATTTGATTTGAGATCAAATGATATGAGATAGTCTAATTTTCTCAATCTTTCTATTATTTACTCATTGATATGACAAAGTTTACATATCAAAGGTAAGTAGCGTTATCCGTTTTAAATAGCTTAAGTCTTTTATTTTGCATATTGAGAATATTTCTTTCACATCCAAGCATATCATATATCTAGAATTCTAAGTTATAACAACTAGTTTGGACATTGGAATGAATAGGTCCAACAGGTAAATGCAAAATGTAGTGGACAGGGAAGAAAATGAAAATACACAAGCAATTGGACATTTGTGCCCTCGAAACACTTGTATTTCTAGTTGGACCTTCTTGTTTATCTTTCTTGTAATATCATGGCATGACATTAACATGTAATAATGGAAAAACACGATCTAGTCGCAGGAAGTACAGTGGCTTCTTTTTAGGAAGCAACAATATCATTTCAGAATCACCTTCTGGCATGAAAAGAGGAGTCCCTTGTATTTCTGATTTTAAGCATTGTTTTGAGTTAATTATAGGACCATAATACACAATATACATTAAATATTTCTTTGAAATAGGAATGAAATATTTAGATTATAAAAGAAATTGTTAAGAAAAAATGAAATTATAGGTCTATTATGTGATTTACCCACACCACGCAAAATAAATAGTAATAATAGAGGGTGATTTAGTAAGAAACCAAAGAGTGAAAAGCAAGAGCCCTCTCCTTGCATATTGGGGTTCGCATGCACTCGGTTTTCTTTCTACTGCCATTGAGCTGCTGAGCACACAGATAATAATTATCGACATACCCTTTTTGGCTTTTTGCCTGTGTTATTGATGGCGGGTGTGTATGAAGAAGAGAGCGGCAACGGTGTTAAAGCGGCGGAGCTGAGGGCTCTTCATGCTGCGCTAATGCAGCAGCAGCAGCACAGCCCTGCCGCCACACATTTGACTTCATGCCTCACATTTATCTGCCCAACTATCAAACCTCCTGCACTTTGATTAACTAAGGATTCAGTTTAATTATACCAAATTATCCTTCTCCTTCTAGTTTGCAAAGTTCGAAATTTATGAATATCTTGACGAAATTAATTTTCTATTCTTCCTTGATTTCTCCAATCTTACGCCTTTGTCATATAAGTTATTTCAAACTACAGAAATTATCAACGACTTTAGAATATTCCAAAATGTTTAGTCCATCTTAATAAACAAGACATTATGCAAATTTTGGTTTGTTGATGTTGAAAACTCTCGCAAAATGTGGACAGAGTTATGATGATTATCCATTACCAGGATACCAGCAAATCTTGATCGACAACCGAAGCTACGCCGAGAGTTGGTGGGAAGGAGTTTGAAACGCAGAGGAATCTTTTTTATAAGAGGGCCTCATAAACTTTGAGGGGCATATGCATATCTGCCCTGCAGCCGCAGCAGATCACCACCACTTCTCAATAAATCCACTTAGATCATCATCACATCACTACTCCAACTCAAGGAGAAACAGCATGGGCGACATTGCATCAATCTTCTCATCTCGCAACAAATGCAAACCTGCAGTCATAAGCAGTGAATCAGAGCAAGGCCTTACCAGAAGAGGCGGAAAATCGAACATCATCACACCACTGACAGACTCACAGCCAAGGAGCAGAGGGCTCGGCCAAGAAGCAGAAGAGCAAGGACGAGGGCCACGGAGTTGAGGGGCTGAGGAGGGAGCTGGCGGAGGCGAATGAGAGCCGGGATGCAGCGCTGTGGCAAGCCGCAGAAATGAGATCATTGCTAGGCTAGCTCAAGAGCAATCTGGAGCATTTGGAGGGCTATTGTGAAAAGCTGAAGAAGGTTCTGAGACCTGTGCATTGTGAGAAGCTCACTACTAAGAGATCGGGGAAATCCATGTACGGAAAAGGGCATGGAAAACGCGATGCCGGTGAGAGGTAATGGTGGAGGGATTCCTAAAGATGGCATCGGAAGCGAGATCATCAGTGAGGCAATTCTGCAAGACTCTGTTGTGGCAGATTTCGGAAACTGATCATGCTCTGATCGACAGCTTGAACTCGCTGCTCCAGCCGATACAAGCTGTCGCTCGCCTCAAAATACTCCAAGGCAGTCTGTTTACCATTTTGAAGCCATCATAAACCAGTCTCTTCCAGGACTCTGAGAACTGTGTGTTCCCGAAAAACGGGGCTCGGAAGCACCTGGACCCTCAGCAGCATCGGCAGGTGCAGTTCCAGTTGTTCGTTGAGTTGAGAGACCTTGACTGGAACAAGGTGCTGAGGAAAGAGACCAAGTATTGTAGTGAGGAGTTGAGCAGGTTCTGTGACCATGAGATGAGTGGCATTGTTGCAATGACGGGGTGCATGAGGCCGTGGCCAAAGCAGCTCCTGCAGGCGTTCTTCGTGGCTGCAAAATGCATATGGTTGCTGCATTTGGTGACGCTTTCGTTGTAGCAACCTTTGCGGATTCTGAGAGTGGAGGAGAATATGGCGTTTGATGGAGCTTATATGGAGGATATTTTTGCGAATAGGCAGAGATCATCACAAGGTGGTAGCAGAGATGTGCTTGATAAAGTGCTTAGGTGCAAGGTTCCCCGCAGATTTCTTGTCATTTTTATATGAATCTCTATCTAGCTAATTGTATTGCTTGGATAAGTTGCAAAATTAGCACCAAATTCGTTGTGTTTGTCTCAGTGTTGTTAGGGGGCGCCTGGGGCACGCTTGAGGTGCGGGGCGCACGAGGCCATGCTGGAATCACCCCAAGGTGGCTGGGGTGAGCGAGATACGTGGGGCGCTGCAAGGGGTGCTGTTGGGGTGCACTAGGGCGCTGCAGGGGTCAAGGTCCTTTTTCAAAAACCTTTTTCAAAAAATTTGTCAAATAACCCTTCAAATTCCTTTATCGAAAGACCCTTCAAATCAACACCTCTTCTCCTCTTCCCAAGTTTGGTTATTTTATTCCTTTTTCTTCACTTCTTTTCATCTCCTCAATTAATTCTTCCTCCTTTATCTTCTTCATTTCTTCACCTCATGTCAAGAAAATTCCTCTTGGGGCACACGCCCCTTGCCCCTTGCCACGGATTTTTATTTAATCGCCTCAATGCGCCCCGCGCTCCTAACAACATTGGTTTGTGTGTATTCCTCAAACACACCTGAATTTAACTCATGAACTATGTTTGGGCTAATGACCCCTAAATTATTCATCTTGTATAAAACAACACTGAACTATTGACAAGTGTATCTAAATGAAACTTTAAAAGTTAGCTAGAAAGTAGGCGTTAATTAAACGTGGGCAAGTTATTGGGTCTAATTTTGACCGGATCTCAATTCGCTTACCGGATATTGGACGGCCAAGTGATTGAACAAATAGGTCATAGGACTGACAAAACTATAACCCACATTTCTTACCATGCCTATAAATATTGCATAACATTAAATCCCAGAATTCTTACCAATTACGATACCTATATTGAATAAAATAAGATAGGATCATATGAGACATTTGATTAACATCTGAAGTGACAGTTATAAATTAAAATAAAGAGACCGTTTGGTAAGGGATAAAGGGAAAGAAAATCACGGGCTAAATTAATTCATTATACCCACTATTTACTCCCCACCACCACCTTAACATAAGCATAAGAAGAAACTACTAAGACTAAATAAGCCACACTCAATACCAATCTACATGCTATGTTTCAAACTCACTTACATTTAGCCAGACCTTGTAATGATATTAACATGAAAATAGGCGGATGCTCCAGCGCCAGCCTAAATAATAGTACTTCAGTGCTAGTGACAACCTGGCCAAGTGAACAATCAAATCAAATTTAACTAAAATATGTATTTGCAAAAGAGAGATTTAGAATGGTGACAAGAAGATCGGTGCTCATACCTATATGAACTATTCTAATTAAACAGTCTACTGTACCCTCCATTGCCTCCTCAACATCAGAAGATTGCCTAATCTATCTACAGGATCTACCAACTTGTAATTATACTAAATGCAGTTTCTCTCAAAAACAAGAACATTCTTAATGCAAGTTAGTTGATTCTCCACAGAAAAACAATCATAATCAAGGCACTGAAACTTAAGAGCTGGGATTGCTTGTTTGAGTGGTTTATGGTATATATATAAAAAAAAAAAAAAAAAAAGGTTTGATCTTGAAACTGGTGTTCTTGGCGTTGTGGTTGATCCTTTAATTTCCGTTTTTGGTAGCATCTGAAGGGGAATCGAGGTTTCTTTTTCTTTTTTCATATGCTTAATGTGATCTTCTTATAGTAGTAGCATGGCAATAGTTACTGGTGCTGGATTTCATTTGTCAACGAAATCGCAGGGATTTAAGATTTTCAATCGAGTTGTGCTACATTATGATGAACTGGATACATAGAGTTGGAAAGAAAGAAGATATGTGTGTGATATGTTCAATATCCGGGAACAATGAGGATTTATTGTTCCATGTTCTGATAAGAAATGTCCTTGTAGCCTTTTGGCTAAAATCAAATGTATTCTGACAAGAAGTGAATATATCTAAAACGTGATATGGTGAAACTGAAGGAAGATCGTATATAAGTTAGATGAATAAATGAGGATCTAATTGGTATATCTTTAATAGGATCGAAAAAACTAGAAAATTAGCATTGGGGGGGGGGGGGGGGGGTGCAAAATATGGAAAATAAACAATAACACAGACTGGAACGAATACTCAACTCACATCAACATCGAGTTAAAAAACAATAACCAGCTAAATAACCCAAATAATATAACAACTACTGAGCACTATGACATATTACAAAACTGTATTAAAAGTATTGACACATTACAAACACCACAAGGAAGGTATGCAGCAATTCGCCTAAAATGAACCTTAAAATCTCAGCCACACTCCAGGTGCAACGAGACAGAATGTCAGCGACTGAAGGAAACGCTTTGTCATCAGACACCACGGGCCATTTTCAATGGTTTTCCTTTGTCGAGAACAAGTCACACGTGGATGTGCATGCTGCCATAGCAAAGGATGCACGCAACTATGGACGCCGCCTATGCGTTAT
>JAYDZE010186772.1:9048-21379 GCA_034509125.1 Monilaria moniliformis | reverse complement strand
TCATCACAGCCGGAACCCACAAAATCGGCCAACAATGGAGAACGACGACGGCGAAACATTCATTAGACGGAACCCACAAAATCAAGTGAGGCTGGAATCGAACCCAGAAGGGCCAAATGGAGAACACAAAATCCGCCATGGCTGCAAACCCAGTTGCATTAAAGATGCCATCTGGGTTTGCCAAGCCAAGATACGGCTCAATCTCATCTCCTTCGGCGTCCTTCTACTCACGGTGCCGCCTCTCCACCGTCGAGGGTGAGGGCAACAAATGAAAGAGAAAGAGAGAAACACGGTGGCCAGGGGTGAAGAAGGGAATTCCCTTTTTCTATCCAGGTTACTGTTCGTAGAGGCAAACTTATCGGGAGAAATGGGCTGGATAAATAAACCAGAGCAAACATGGGATGCACGCGGTTCAAGACGGGCCGTGTTTATTAACACGGGCCTCGTCTTGATTACCAAACAGCCGAAAAAGACTGGATAAATAGCATATCTTGCCATTTCTTGTGTACCAAACCCACCCTTAGAGTTAATTGTCGTGTAATTTTTAGGATATCATCAATAAAATATCATCATTTCAGGATGTACATTTGAGAGACTATGCCTGCTGTTATTTCTAACAAAATAAATAAATATGATATATCGTATTTGCAACATTTCAATAATCATAAGAAAATTACAATTTTAATAAATCTTGTATTATACCTCGTAACCGACCATCATTATCATTATTATTATTACCACCGACTAGTATGTATAGTATGTGATACAAATAAGATATTGGCCTAAAATAATTATCTTTTACTTAAGAGTCTGCTGGTGTTATCCTGAAAGGGACCAAGTGGGAAAATTAAGATGAGAAAAAATCGATTTGCATATGTTGGAGATATTAATAGAAACGAAAAAAAATAGGATTCTCTAAAAGGCGTTTATTCACTTTCAGATCAAATTAATTCGGCGGTTATACCAAATTATTCGATCAAATACAATTCAGAGATTTCAGAAATTAAGTATGTGATTTTGTTTGAGAGAAAAAACGAATCAGAGAATGAGACCAAAAACGGGATGAACAGACAATTTTCTTCTATTTTCACAAATTGCCCGCATTGGACCCCGCTACAGGGGGCGCTGCCCCCGGACCCCGTCCCTTAGGGGCTTCGCCTCTAATATCATAATAAATTCAAATAAACGTGCATTCCGCACCTCCAAACTTATATGATGTCTTATTATGATGATATTGATTAACTCAGTTAATCCAATTATACTAAAATATCCAACAGGATATGTGAGCATACTTTGTTTATGTATAAAAACCAAAATAAACATAAAAAGGTTCTTGGTAGGAACTAAAATTGTGATCTCTTATCAGTTGTAAACCACAATTGTTGCGTGGGGTTGTTTTGCGCCTTTTTTTTCTGAAGATTTTTAATGTAAATATGAAATGGTACACATTTGCGAATGTTATAATAGTAATTGTAAAAAATAGACAAAGATTAATAATTGATAAATATCTCGACATGATGATTTTCTTGAATTTGAATTGGGTATAGTACTAAACATTATATTCCAAGAACACCACTACAATTATTACACCTCATCTTCTTCGTCGACTTGAAAATATCGTAGCTTTTTATTTCAACCAAACGTTACACGTACTCATCTCGGCAACTACGAACACAGCCCCTTTTTCTTTATTTTTCCTTTTTGTTTAGCCTTTTGTATTTCAATGCAAAACCTGTGATCCCAATCTCATCTCCCAATTATCCACACTAAATTCGTACGAGAAAAAAAAAAAAAAAAGTAAATAGATTTAATTATAGGAACGAGCATTGTTTGTTTTGTGTTGGAGTTTGGGTCCCAGTTTCTGTCTGTTTGGAGACTCAAAATCCCTAATACAAGGTGAGACTTCTTGAAATTCCCTCCATCTCAATTTTCAAGCATGCTTATTTTGGGTATCTTTCACCGAATAAATGCAACTTGGTAGCCGACATAGAATATAGTGAACAGTGTTTTCTTGCAAGCTCTAACTCAACAATATTAGGAATTAAATAATACTTTTTCTGCATCAGCTACTCTGCACAGAGACAAGGAATTCACTATTTTCCATTTCAAAATTTTTAACCATAATTCATACCTACTCCGAGTCGCCGTACCCCTTGTCGACATAATTATCTGCAATATCAACACTTTTTAACTTTTACATTTAGATTAAGCTATATAATCTTTGGGGAAAAACCCAACATATATGTACGTATATGTGTGTGATGAATTAGTATCAAATAAAAATCTCTCCTAATTTGAAAACTACCTACACTTAAATGTATAAAATAATTGCATTTGAACTATAAAATAAATGCACTTTTGAATTCAAATCTCATAGATGGTGTAATTTACAACAATTTATAGGATTATGTGTTAAATGCAATTACTCCATAAATTAAGTGCAAGATTTATAGTTTTTACAAAAAATCAATGTTTTACTAAAACCCAACTCTAGGTTTGGTTATACTATAATCATACTTAGCTTCTAAAATACTCAACTTCATTCTCTTCGCCATACCCAATTGACCAATTCAATTTGGGCGATCTTGGTGATTACGAATCGAATTTCAGAGTTATTTATTGTTGGGAGTAACCGATCGAGTAAGAACTATTTATTGCTGGGTTAATTGGGCCTGTTCCATATTTATAATCTCAAGATAAAATCCCCAAAACGCTTATTGGGCTAGGAAGCCATCTATTTGGGACTCCTCACGGAAAGTGCTTTCACTGCTATTCTGTTTCCATTCTTGACAACTTATTTCATATCGTAAGCTCAATTTCCATTTTTTTGGGCGTTGGCGTTGCAATACCCAAATTTTGAACCCTATGATTAATTCTAGATCACATAGAATTTTCTCCCAGAATCCAAAAATTGAAAGCTTATAGTGGTGAGCCTAGAAATTCCACATTTTGGAATTCTTGATTTTTTTTAATTTATTTTATTTGCATATTCTGAATGCTAAATTCAGACAACAAATTACGACATAAAGTATAATGATGCCTCCTAAGTTAATTGGATATAGTAGGATTGAGCTAAACTCATAAATGTGTGAAGCTCTACTAATACTAAAAACTAATAAAGGTATGATGTTCGTTAGGACAGCATTTTGCCACTCTCAATTCATTATGTTTCCCACATACACACCTAAATCAGTGTTTCTCAACAATATATATGGAGCATTAAACAGCACACCTACAGCTAATTACCTCACATTTCCCAAACACAACATTTCGCTATATGTTAATATTCTTTTTTCATATTTTGTATCATGTAAGTAATGCCACATTTGAATGACAATAATCCGAAGAAATTTAATACCCTCAACTAGTTTTTCATCTTATTCTCATATAAAAGTGAAGTTTGTTGTGTGGTGTTACTGATAGGCAACTTTATTAGATATTTTTAAATTATAATCATCTAGGGTATGAATAACCCTACCGCAAAAAGAAAGAAAAGACTGCCGGAAAGTGGCGGCCGCAAAGCGTCCGGGACGGACGAAATACGCAGCTAGCCGTCGCCAGGCATACCGCGAGGGTCGTGGCTGAACGCCTTGCTGCGGCGGCACTGCAGCTGGCGTTGCCGGCCACCGTTTGTTTATTTATCATTATAATTTTTATTTTTATTTTTTCTAATAAAACAGTAATTTATTTATTTTTTAAAAAAAAACATGTAATGACAAAGGGGCTTCACGGGAGCTGGGAGGGGTTACGGGTTGGGGGTGGGGGGCATTTTTTCTCAATAAATAGATGGAATTCATGCATTCATTTTCACACTAACAAGCTCTCATCTTCACTCTTATTCTACATTTATAAATTTCTCTTGCAATATGGATCCAAATTCGGGGGATTTTTCTATGTATCTAAAAAATTTAAATAATTTTCTATAGTTATATCGTAGTAAGGGTTGAGATCCCAATAATCCCCAAAGTTGGATTATGGCGCTAGATAATTTTGTATCTTTTCCGGTGACGGGCTCGAATGAAAGTCCCGTCGACTACTCAACGATCAATGTTGGGGACTACAATGTCGACGAGATGCATACCATCTGCTCCGGTGAAAGGGAAAAGGGAAAGGATAGAATGTTTCTCCCAGTAATCGGCAACGAACAAAGGGTCTACGTCTTGTGGGAGAGAACTGCGAAAAAATGCAACGAGCTGAAACCGATCTGGGCTTTGGACCGCAATTATGATCATATGAGCAAGCATAGGGGGTGGGTGCAAACCGAGATCTCCAAATTCATTGGCTACATCAACAACCTGGAGAAAATATGGCCGAGCGGCTGTTGAGACATCATCCATGAACAGGTTTACGCTGCCTTCTACAACGACGAACGTAAACAGTTCAAGTACGATGACGTGTGGGCGATTGTTCGGAACTACCCCAAATTTTCCATCGGCCGAAGTGTTCTGTAAGCCCGAAAAGAACTAAGCACTCTGCCTCTGGCTAATACTTTACCAACGGGGATGTCGATGCATTCGATTTGAATGAGACGATGGAGGAGGGTTTTGGCACACAGTCGCCGACGCAGGAGACCTGTCCTATGGGTCAGAAAGCAGTGAAAAGGAAAGGGAAGAGGAAGACGAAGACGATGATAGAGACCCGTACATGGATTCGATGGTTGAGGCGATGTTGATCAAGCAGTAGACAAATGTGATATAAAAGGACACGTCGAAGATAACGATGTGCAACTGCGACAGCATATCGCCTTGATCGACATACTAGAAAAGAAATTAGGAATTAAATAGGATTTCAATTTGTACTTTTTATTAAGTAATTTTCATTTTTAAGTAATTCAGGCAAGTTTCTATTTTTATTAATGTAATCGTAGGAAGTTTAATTAAGTACTTTTTGATTTTTTAGTAACTAATTTCATTTTTATTAAGTAATTTTCGTTTAATTTATAAATATTGTAATTAAAATAGATATATGAAAATTAAAAATGATGAAATTAGAAAAAATAAAATTGTGATTGATTTGGGACTAAATTTTTTAGGATTGAGTTGTAAATGTGATGGCTAATTTGTAGCTGAATATTGAATAAACAGGAAATTTAGGGATTTTTTTGAGGCTAGATAATGTATGCCTTAAACTGCAACTCAAAAGGGAAAACTGAAAAGAATGATTCCATGAAAATCAGTGTGGATGGGAATTAATGAAGCTCCCACGTGGCAAGCATTACGCCGCGTGGTCAAACATTGAATACCTTCTAGCTCATTAATGGCGGACGCATAACTTCACCGCGCCTCCCCAACCAACGCCTTTTCCGCCATCAATACTAGTACTACCCCCGCCCCGTTCCTCCAAACCATTATTCGCCTCTCACACACTTTTCACTCCAAACAAAATAGAGATGGTGAGGAAAACGAGTGCGAAGTTCACGTCTGCTATCCTCTGCTTTGCTAGTTTATGACTAGTTGCATTCACCACTAGTTATGAAGATAATATAATGAATATATTAACGCAGTGACTTCTTCGGATGACGAGTAAACCTGCAACAATTACCCTAAAATAGATCGACTAATCAATTTTCATCTAAATCTAATACCTAATTTGCAACACAAGTAATTAAATTTCACTAATATAATATCATCAACTCTTGTGTAATAAATTGCGAAAATTTTCTTGATAAAATCTTGTACCATCAAGTATCCGCAGAAGACGGACTCGATCTATAAGATATTGACATCTACGGTGAGATTAAATTGAGACAAACAAAAGCAATCTTTCTGAATGATGTAGAGTTGGATATAGATGGTGGGATTAAATTGAGACAACAACAAAAAAAAAAGTAATCTTTCTTAACCAAGTACATCCACCATTTTTTCATTCTTTTTGAGGACAAAGTGCATGTACCTTTGATGAAGGATGCGTAAGATTTAGGAAAATTGCTAAGAAAAGAATCGAGGGGTACAAAAACATGCATTGATTATAGTGGACGAAGAGTTGATAAATATTTTTATGTAGTGGAAGAGGAGAGATGTGGGACATGAGTCATGACCCACTATTTCTTATGACTTTCTATTGAAAAATTTCCGACTGATATAGTGACAGTTTGACTAAATTAATTAATTAATTATAAACAATATGTAGATGATGTTTTGGGACCGACTGTGTTATGTTGAAATATTAATTTGAGGCCTTTTATTTTTTGAATGGACAGAGCTTCTAAACCTGCTTCCAAACTCCCCTGACGCTGCCATGTTCACCAACGCCTCCACGACACCGGTGGCGACACCCGAAACGTCGTCACCGACGACGGTGGCACCCAGTAATGGGGATTGGCAGAAACCTCATGTTGCAGGATGCCTAACGGTGGCCATGGCGATCTTCCTCTTGGGGCTCATGCCTTTTTAAACAGAGTTTTGAAGGTTTTAAGGGCTTTGTTTTCCGTGATAATCGTGTATTTATCCAAATATTTGTGCCCCACCTCACCATGTCCAGAAAGTATTAGTATTAGTTCTTGTACTTTAAACTATTATAGTCTTTTTTTTTCTGAAAAAGTTTGCTTTCTTATTTACTTGAAACTGAATTTAGGGAAAAATTGGTGCGACTAACGATACTTTGAATGGATCGAATCTAACTTCAATGAGAGACTATGAGTAAGTTAGGGGTAATTTGATTATGTGTACCAATACCATGATATAATATGGTGGTGCGTGTGACATGATCTACAAATGTTACATATATGATGACTTCACCCCAACATAATCCTTGAGGATTCTACAACACCATCATCAAATCCTTACAGTTACATCTAGTTAGTAATAAGGAGAAGCAAAAGATTATATGTGATCTTATCACCGACGTAAAGTTTGAGGATTCTACAAATTACATTTAATTAGATTTTGACAGAGACAACAATTATGATTACGAAATAAGAAATAAGTGATTACGTATTGTAAGTATCCAGAAATAAGTACCCATTTTAGTCAGCAAGGAGATATACGAAATCTTGATGTTACCTATTTCATTCTAAAAGATGGCCTATAAAAACGCTTTGCTAATTAACCACCACAACACAAATTAACCAAGAATCAAACACTAGAGTTGTGTCAGGTTTCAACAAGGATAAAATGAAGAGAGTCGGCCTCCTTTTTCTCCTCCTAGCCTCCTTTTTTGCGTTGTTATCCGGTAATACTAATATCCTCAAACAAATATTGATATACATATAGTGAACATTTACTATGATATAGTCATTCAATAAGAATTTTGTGTGGAACCATCTGATAGATCAAGATATGTTTCTATATATTTGCCTAGTGGTTAATATCTATGGTTAAATGTCTCAGGTTCGAATATATTGTAGCACTATTTGCCTAGAATTGTAATCAAATGAAAACTAATTTTTATTGCAGAACTAAGAACACATTATAACCGCATTATTTGTGTGAAATGATACCTTCTTTCTTTGGTAATGATACAGTATTCTTCTAATAATGATACATTCCCATCCTATATATTGAATTCATTTTCCTATTGATGAAATTAATATATATATATATATATATATATATATTAAATTAATGATATGATTATACACATATAATAATATCTCTACAGTGGGATTTTTTCCTAAATCGTGGCATCTAAAGAGATCTCATGTTTTCGAATTTTTTTTTAAATTGTGGGATTTTTTTGTACAATTATGCCCTTTAGTGATGTTTATAACAAACAATAATGATATATTTTTTCTTATAATCTAGTTCGTCCAATTCGAAATCTTAAGGTGTATATTAGTTTTTAGTTATGTATTTAGGAAGTGTTCTCATTTTAACACACGTATGTGTAAGCAAATAAAAAATTATTGAAGAAATGCAGGTCCATTAATGAAGGTGGGAGTTGAAGCACAACTGCCGCGTTGCAGAGTGAACCGAGATTGCTTTCCGTTGTGTGCGCACTGCGGCTTCTGTGGATGCTTTGGCGGGATATGCGTTCGCGGCTGTCCGGCCCCACCACCCCCCTTTCCCAACACTAATAATTAATTTTGTATTACTTACACTTGAGTAATATCCACCTTAACAATATTATCTCACAACCTGCGTCATTTATTTATTCATTTATTTTTAATTGGTGATTGACATTTTGTTTTAAATTTAAACTGGAAAAGGAAGGCGTTGATATTATTAGATGCATCAAATCGCGAAAGATTGTTTAAACAAAAATACCTAAAAAGAAAAAAAGAAAAGAAAAGTGGAATCAAAGTGGAAGGGCAAAACAAGATTGTTTATCCATAAAATCTTGGCTGTTGAGTCCATCTCCATTCTCCCACCACAAACACACAGGAAGCAAAAATAGCTCCGCACTACTAACAGAATATGTTGTAGCGAGAACCTCTCAACTTTATCAACTAATCTAGAAATTTCATAACATGGATCCTTGTGCAAAAAACGTTCAAAAAAAAGGCAAGTCACAATATTGTTTGTTGAATGGTCGTCAGTTCATTATGTTGGAATATAAGTCTGTCTCCTCGTATGGTGTTATAAATAGCTGGATTTCCTGGAAGTCAGTGTTGGCCGGCAATGGCTGAAGACGCGGCTGATGAGCAGAAGGCTGATGCAGCCAGCATTCCGAAGAAGATGAAGAAGAGAGGGGCACGCCTTCTGGGATTCCATGCCTCGTAGGCTGAGTTACACAGGTTTCATTTTCATGAATTGGATTTAAAGCCATGGGTTCTTGTCCACATGGAGCCCACGAATTATTTGACAGAAGAGAGAGAGCACGACGATACTCGGGTGCTGCATCTAAGTGGGAAGAATATTGGGATCCCTTCGAACCTACATATTGCAAAAACAAACATAACTAATTAATCAACTTCACTTTCAAGTCCAAGGAGTATAAATCTAGTCTATATAAGGAAAGTCAGAGACCGGATAAGGGTTTGTCACTTGTCCTTGTTTTTAAAATCAGATTTGTGCCAACTCTCAGTGTCTTAAAACATGAAGAAAAGTTAACTAAAAAAAACACGAGAAAAAGTTATCCAAACTACTGTGGTTGCCTTGCCTCGCTTTGTAAAAAACAAAAACATTCTCAACAAGAGACATTTTCAACTAGTGCTACTGCTAGGGTATTTGAGTTGTAGGACAGACCTGGACTTGAAACATCAGCCACAGAGCTCTTTGATGCCAGGAATCCTTTGGCTGCACTGCTTTGCATAGTTATGAAATGTGGATGTTTCGCTCCTGGCATATGCATTTGCTCGCTGCTTACCCCATCTCCACTAGACTTCAAAGGATGATACCCTTTTGTCAGGGTGAACTTGCTGCTATCCCATGTCCTATCACCCATATTTCTAGAGTGTACTAATGGACCATTGTTCAACAGAAAACTCATTTGCTGCCTTCCTCCTGCACATGACATACGAAATTAGGCTAATTACTATCAAACTCGACTAAATCTTCAGCACAGCCCCTTCCCTTTCCAGTTTAGGGCTTATCCCTAAATCCAGACCAAGCAATTTTTACTTATGATAAGTTGTCGATGCAATTATTTACATACCAAAGACTTCCAACACCAATAAGCCAGATATGATCATATTAAATGTCAGTGTCCATACGAAAACTTCTCAAATGCGTTTCTTTTATCTGAATTAGTTCAACAAGTATATTAGAAATATATATGCTTAGTAAGATTAATTTTACAAAATGCCATATTGTTGTGTGCTTGTATTCTTGTTCAACAACGGACCTTTACCATCAATGTTTAAGACTTGGAAAGCGCACATCTTGTTTCTATAATATTTCAAACTGAAAAATGGGCATCCAGCAACAAAAACTGTAAAGGACTCAAATGGATTAATATACCGTAGAATGGTGATGGGAGCCTTGTATTATACTGGATGGCTTCCTGCTGTGGCTTCCTGCGTCGCGCATTATGATCAGAAAGTCTTCTTCTACAACTGCGCTTCTTTTCATCAAATTCAGACAGGTTATGGAACCTTCAAACAGAGAGAGAGTAGCATTAAAACTAGGAAAACTTATAAGAAGACAAAAAATAATATAAAATGTTGTGATACAATTTTATTTCTGTATCTACCTGCTACACTGCTGGCAAAACCGGCGTTCAAGGCCACCAACAACAACCTTTGGGGCTTTGGAATGGCTATCACAAACTCTATGCTTCCGGTGATACTCTTTAGCCGTTGAAAGGTCAGTATTGCAGCCCTCAACTACACAGCGAGGCATTGGGAGATCTTCACCTGGCGATTTAGTTTTCTTCAATGAAGCAGTCGATGCAGTAGGCACGACAGAAGATGCACTCTTAACATGGCTTCCAGCACCACTATTCTCAAAGTATGTTCTCTTTCCAAGCTTCAGGCCAATCAGTGGTTCTACAGAGCCAATGGAAGCATCCAGAGGTGGAGAAGTTCCAGAAAGCTTAGTTCCTTCTGGTTCCATAATCTTAAAATTTCCAGAAAAATCTTCATATGCCATGAGCCTGAAGTCTGGAGGGGTTTGCCCATCCTTTGCGGAAGAATCAGAAACTGATATTGAGCTCTTTGCTGAAGAAACATGGCCGCCATCAGAGCCAGAAATTCCACTGTTCCCACCCCCTGCTGAGAGATTAAAGGATCCGGCATCAATTTCCCCATCATCTATAATAGTCCAATCCACTAGTTGCAACTTCTTAGGATTTTCTGTTGTTTTTGGACCTAACGTGTCATAGCTTTCCCAATCCCACTTAGTATTCCAATCCATCTCCAAATATTGGCTCATTAGGTGGAGTTTCTCAATTAACGTAGCAGCATAGATGATGCATCATAAACTAGGCCACTGGAACTGCAAGATATAAAATCAAACTGCTCAGATCCGAGGAAGAAACTGTACATAACAAGCAACATAATAGGCGAAACTCCCTCGGAAGGATCAAATAACAACAAACAGGTTATCCATATCCACATTTTATCACAATTACCATGAAGACATCACAAAGCAATCACCCCATGGAGAAGCTATAATTCCCTGTTTCAAGGATAAGGAAATCACAAACGAAAAATCAATACGCTTTGTGACAACAAGCATCAGATAAAGCATTCAACATCACCAATAGCACATGTACTCAGCCCCAAATCCAAAACTCAGAAGGGAAAACACAAGCAAAGACAAAGAGATTCAATCAAACATACTGCAACGATAATTAGATTCAATAAGAAACCAATCTTGAACCCAGAAGGCCAAAAGTACACCTAAAGAAACATTTCGGCAGCACAGAATCTCAGATTCTTTGCAAAAATACCATCTTTCTTCAAATTTCCTACCACGAAACCAAAGCAGAGTAGAGTACTCTCCAACAATGGATGGATAGAACTTGCTAGCAAAAAGAAGAAAGTGGTAGGTAATATACTTTCTTTTTTTTAGCCCCTTTACTCAGATGAGTGGAAAAAGAGATTTTTACTGTTAAACTGCCTGCAATCACCATCCTTTTTTATAGCAATAAAGACTCTGCTTTGTACCTTTCTCTTTTCGCTTCTCTTTTATCCTCAACCTGGTGTCTATTTACCTGCTGAGTTATTTACTAGCAATGCGCACCACCAAGATTGACTACGATGCCTCTTAAACATAACCATTGAAGAGAAGATAATGGTCTTATTTTCTTGAAACAAAAAAGAAAATAGACCTAAATTTGTTGCTTTTGGCCCTTTCCCCACCAAACTAAACAAAAGAAACAAGTACGAATCAAAGTTGCTCTAATCCAAAAGTAGTCAGGAAGTTTGGCATAAACAAAAAATATGAATATAAATCAAGCCCTCTCCAATCCAAATTTAAAGCTAATAATAAAAACCTATATTTACCTGCTACAGATTTTTTATAATCCTTTAGTTAAACCAAAGTTTAAAATACTAGAGAAAATAAGGGTAGTTGATGGGTCGTTATGGTCCCCCCTCCCCCTACTCAGGGCTTTTTTCAGAATTAACAACCAAAACTAAAAGAAGCAGAGAACTTCGCACACAGCAAACCTTCTCCAAGGGGGAGGCACAAAAAAAAAAAAAAGAAAAAAAAAAGAGAGAGAGAGACTCGGAAAACCCAAATATCCATAGAAGACGTCGCTTGCCCATCCTCGATGACGTGGAAACACCTCAGACACCGGGCGGAAAAGGAAAAAGAAAAGGAACCATCAAGGAAGAGAGAGAGAGAGAGAGAGAGAGAGAGAGAGGCATCTTTCCTCCCCCAATTTCCAGAGCTGAAGACAACTTCTAACTTCCAAACTTCTTTTACACATATTAGGAAAGTCTTCGGCTAATAATCCCCCCACTGCAGACAAATTCCCCCAGTTGTTTCTCCAAAAACAGAAAGCG
>JAYDZE010186661.1:0-21380 GCA_034509125.1 Monilaria moniliformis | reverse complement strand
TCAGTTGTCGCGGTCAACAGACGCTAGTGCTACTTGAATTGTAATATATTATTTATTTTATTATAAAAAACATATTTGATATTATATTTAAAAATCTTTTTTTTTTCCGCCTCCTATTTTTTTGTCTGAATCCGCCACTGCCTGTGAAGTATCAAGTATGGTTATATTTATTAATATTCTACAAAATTATAAAAGACTAAAGGAAAAAGGTTCAAATGCTATACAATTTCAAACTTTGATTTAATTAGATCATATATGACCTTTTTCTTTAAAACAAGACAATTAATCCCTCCCTACTAACACATGTTAATTTGCTTCTAAACCCTAATTCTAACACCATAGAGATTGCAGCGGCGACAACCATGGGTGCTTACACTTATGTGTCGGGGTTATGACAGAAGATGTAACCGGATGCGGTGTTTGTTGCTGGGAGTATCGTCAGCTTCCTGTTTTTTTCCGCATTACTTGCCACCGACCCGCCCAACAATGTGAGCAGCCTCGGCTACAAGGCCAAGCAGGGAAATGTGATCAACTGTCAGTGGCGTATCCATGATTTTTTATTCGGAGGTGCGAGTTGTGTGACAAATAATTACATAACACGCAAAAAATATTTTTTTTATACAAAAAATAGCACATCTCAAAACATTGTTTAGTATCAAAATCATATATTTCAAAGTAAAAAAGAAAATAGCATAACATATAATTTATTTTTCGACAAGTCTTCGTTTCTTGAAAGCAAAGATATTATTTAAAGCAAAAGAAGCATTGAGTATTTGAAGTCATAACATTTTGGTGTGAAGTAATTTACAGTATAAGTTAAAAGTTGAAAGAAATTTATTTTATTTTGCTTTTTGGGGGGATGATATCATTGTTTAAGACACCAGTGAGGCGACAATTATTAAATTAAATAAAAAAGAAAAGAAAAAAGAATGGGAAAGAAACAAGAAATATGTGTCTTGTACTGCCACTGGATGCCATCCACCAATCAGAATTTGAAAACGCAACACAACGAAACCACCCTGGTTTTCCAAAACCACACATTCTACATCTCAAACCGCTTACACTTTTACTCCGCGCACACACACCATATCAAACATACTACACAGGGATATCTAAGAATCAAACACCATCTCTCATATCTCTCTCTCTCTCTCTCTCTCTCTATATATATATATATATATGTATAACTCTATATATATATATATATGTGTGTGTGTGTGTGTGTGTGTCTGTAGACAAAGAGAGTGAGTGAGCAGACGATGGACAGCGCGCGCATAGCTACGAAAATGGCAAAAACCAGAGGGGTAGTATAGAGTAGATATATATATATATATATAATCGCGTGTTTGTGTGTGTGTGAGAGAGAGAGAGGGGAGTGATGGGGAGGGGTAAAGTGGAGCTGAAGAGAATAGAGAACAAGGTGAACCAGCAGGTGACTTTTTCGAAGAGGCGATCGGGGCTGCTGAAGAAAGCTCACGAGATTTCTGTGCTCTGCGACGCTGATGTCGGATTGATGGTATTCTCCGCCAAAGGAAAACTCGCTGAATATGCTACCGATTCCTGGTATGCTAACCCTTCGCTCTCTTTCTCTCATCTCTCTTCTGCTTCGCATTACGTGGAGGTTGCCTCAACAGATTTTTCTTTCCTTTAATTTATTTAATTAAATAAAATATTGATATTGGGCTGACTCAGGATGATTGGCCGAATTTTGATTTTTACTGTTTTCGTTTTTACTGTTTTCGTTCCAAATTTGGTGAATTTTTGTTTCGCCAATTTTGTAAGTAAATTAGATATAGTTTTTGTTCCTCAAGTACATATAAATATCATTTTCTTTTGAAAATATCTAAAAAACTATCGTATGAGACATGCTACCTAATATTTTAGATATTTGTGTTCAAATCTTGCTTTTGAGCACACAACTTTCTTGGAGCTAAAACTCATAACTGTTTCTCTTTCTCCCACGATATGATCATATTACCCTTTCCCCCACTTTTATATGGTTTATATTATATTATTCAGAAAAAAAAAAATCTCTCTGTTTATTTACTTATAAAAAAAATCTCAAAATATTTTCAAATCTACTCATAAACATGCAATCATGGAAACAAGTTAGTAAAATTGTTGTTTTGAATCTGAAAATACAAGTAAGGAGCCTCAAGAGTTTTCTACATTCGTGTGAAAGAAAATGAACAATAATATTTATTCGAGTAAGTTCATTTTATGATGAACTTGAAAATGAACAGCATGGAAAGAATCCTGGATCGTTATGAAAGATCTTCGTGTGTTGATGGGCAGAAGGCACCTGATCTTCAATCTCCGGTACGTATTATATATTAATAAGTTCATACATATTTTTATTATATTATTGAGTTGGTTTGCTAATATATACTCGTCCATAAATAGTATGGTTTTATTGCCATTTTCGTCATTCCATCAAAAGTGGTGTTTTCGTTTTTCGACATAACTCCTTATATATTTGCTATCATTTCTACTCGATATTTACAAAAAACACATCATTTACTTTTTTGTTTTTTCTATGGGGTTCAACAAACCACTACAAATACTTATTCAACAATCAAATCTTCCTTGTGGAACCCATGTTCGCATAAAATACATCTCACGATATTTTTCTTAAAACTTATATTATTCTTTCCACGCCACTCTCTTTGTAAATAGAGGAAGTAACAATTAATTACCCTATAGGTATCACTATTATATTCACTTAATTAGATGTTCTAAATTATCAGTAACATATTATTATATATATTTAATTAGAAGCTATCTTTTGGATTGAAAAAAAAAATCTCTAAATCTTATTTATCTATTTTTCTTACTAAAAGTTTGATAGTTAATTTAAATTATTAATATGGTAAACTGGGCTGAATAAATCTGATTAACTTTTTTGACTTAAATGAATTCATATTTATTATTTAAATATGTATTTTTCATTCGACAACATATGTGTATATAAATCTAGTTTAGACATGTGCATGTAATTTTACTGTACTGATAATAGTCACCACAATTAATTTAGTTACACAGAAAAATATTTGGATTATGATATAAAAATATAACAATGATATTACGTTCCATTGTTTATTATGTGTACTAACCATTGGAAGAAAATATAATTCCATTTATACTACTATGGTTCCAAAATTTATTTAATTTATTTATAGCAATTTCATCCCGTTGTACCAATAACTTGTTAGGTGATGGCAAATTTAGTTAAGTCATTTCACTAGCTCATTGCATACAAGCTTATTGCATCTAATCTTGAAACTTCATATCGAACTTTATTTTTTATTTTAATAATGCATATTGTGGAAGATAATGTTTATCCAAATTCGTATTTCTTTATTGTTATTGTTATTGTCATTAATTGCAATGACAACATTCCTCTTTTTTTTTTTCTTTTTTTTTTTTACAGAATAAAACTACGTTTGTTTTCGGTAGATAGACGTTGTTTTAGCGATACACATTAAACAAACTTTGCTATAGAAAAATTAGGAATGTTGTAATCACAAAAAAAAATAAAAAATTAAAGATGATGTTGGAATTTTAATATTTTAAGAGTTGCATGAAAACATAAATTCGGATAAAATTTTATTATTTCCAATAATTAACCTTATATTGAATGTTAGTGTATTTGTGGATATAAAGCATATGGAATTTTGACTAAAACAAGCAATATTGGGCAGGGAAGCTGGAATGTAGAACTTGGTAAGCTTAATACTAGGTTGGAGGTTTTGCAAAAAAGCCACAGGTATAAAATTTATCGCCTCCTAGCTATCGCATTATGGATGATTGTCGTGCCAAAAAAATTTAGAAACCTACCAAATTTTTGCTATGTAAATTTTCAAAAATGACATGATTTTGCATGTACTGAAAATCAAGAATTTCCATAAACAAGCAAATTATGCAATGTCCCTTAACATGTCGTGAATCTGGTGATCATGCATATATAAATGTGGTAGGAGATATTGCACGATGATGTAATAGATGATTCAGTCTGTTTTTGCTTTGCCTGTAACCAAGAATTTAAAAACATATATTGTAATTAAGCAGGAATTTATCAGGAGACAACTTGGAATGTCTGAATACGAAGGAGTTGCAGAACTTGGAGCATCAACTTGATGCTTCTCTGAGAAAACTTAGGTCTCGAAAGGTGACTAAGACCTTGTATTTAATGGCCTATATACTCGATTATTTTTCTAATGATCGTAATGCCTTTTGTTTTTAATCATTTGATATTGAAAATTTCTTTCTGGCAGAATCATCTCATGAATGAATCCATTTCAATGATGGAGAAGAAGGTGAGAGCTCAATCAGAAAGCTTTAATTTGAATCTCATGCATGTGTAAATGAAAAGGTTTTGTTACTCCTATACTATATGGTTAGTAGCATGTTTTGATGGTGTTGGCATAGGAGATTGTGTATCATTTGCAATTAATATATGTATAGTATATAATATATATCCATATACGTGGACTAGAATGGTCAACACAATAAAAGTAAATTCATTATGAAAATCGCCGACTCATGAGCTATAGCAACTGATCATTGCGTACATCCACAAAAATTTGTGTCAGGATAAGGCATTGCAGGAGCAAAACAACTTGCTTTCCAGAAAGGTAATTTCTGCCAAACTTTATACTCCAGGAGATAATATTAGTCAAGAATCCACACATATAATAATGTCGTCATATATATGGAAATTAGCCGTTTTAACCCATTTTTTGTTTCTCGACTGAAAACTTAAAAAATTATGTCTTTCTGGTCATTTTTGAAAAATTGACTATAATACCCTTTATTTGCCAAGAGATGAAAAAAATAAATATTTGATTTGGCATGTTGGTTATAAGTTATATACTCCAAGAGTCAAAAGGGCGAAAGTCCCACGTTGAATGTGTACGGTCCGTGTTGTTTATAATTGATTGCAGAAACCTCAATGGGGTGTTTGGTATGATGGAATGTAATGAGGGAGAATTGAATGGAGGTCCATTCTATTCTTCCTTATTTCATTCCACCATACAAAGTACTTGCTAAGATCAATAATATTTTAGATTTAACTTGGTGATTACATATTGTGTTTTTACTAAATTTGCCTCTGTAATCCTATTGGTGCGTTTGTTGTATTGATGGTGTAAGCAGATGAAGGAGAAGGCGAAAGAATCGACTCCACCATGTCCATGTGAAGCCCAAAATCACAACACAAGTACGCTGTGTCTTGATCCGGAGCAGCATCTTAGCTCTTTGAACACCAGGTTAATTCCATGCATTTGATTTCTTCAGTTTCTTCTATTTTCAAGAATTAATGCCATATTTAGTTTTAAATTTAATCAACCTTTTGAACTATAATATGATATATGTATGCAGTGAAACGTACGAGAACGAGGGCGACGTTGGTCAAAGTGAACCTTGTAATAATGATGAGGTGATGACGGTGCCGCCGTGGGTGCTACACCACATCCACATGCAAGGGCAAAACGGGCAGATGTAACTACATATATATATATATATATATATATATATATATATACAGTGTGTGTATATATTGTGTATTTAGATATAATAAAACTTATGCATTTTGCAGGAGAGAAAGAAGCGAAACATAGTGTTACTACATGAACAAGTTAATAGGTAAAGAATTTTGTCCAAATATATATGTTTTTGGAAACAAGTTTGTGTACCTGCTTAAAGAATGATAATCGAGTTTTTTCTTCAACCAGATGTCTTGTGATTTACATTTTCGTATGTGTCTTGGTGCTTTTCAGAGGGATTGATATATATAGACTACTTTAATAATAATATGGAAGATATTATAAATTGCTACTTAGGATAGTGATTTATTTTCTTTAATTTTTTGTCATCAACTTAAAAAGGATATGAACTTTTCCTCTTCTCTACTAGTTGGTACTCCTTCTGTCTGCGATAAATCGATCCGTTTTGATTCGGTGCAAATTTTAAGAAATTATTTGATTTTGTTAAAAAATATGAATGAATGTGGTTGGAAAAAGTTAGTGGAATATGAGTTATACTTTTATATATTAATTTTATAATAAAATGTGAGTGTAAAGAGTTAGTAGAATGTGAGATCTATTTACTAAAAATAGTAAAAATAAAATGAGATATTTTATTGTGAACGCCTATTTATAATAAAATGAGATATTTTATCACGCGGACGGAAGGAGTATAAATTATGAAGTCGGCAGCAAGGAATTTAAAGATATTACCGAAAACTTCAAACTGAAAAATAGGCAGAAAATAAGTGTTAAACCACTCGATGAATCTTTTTCCTATTCATTAATAGTTACGATTTTTTTAAGATTTGTTTGTATATTTGCTTTATTTTAAATTAAATATATAAGGTAAAATAGTACATTCATAAATATAAATATCATTATTTTAAATAAGGGGGCTATAGAGAAAAATGATGGCTATATATAGTAAAGATAAGCACTTTTCCGTTTAGGAGAGAGAGAGAGATGCAGTTTAGTTTGATCACGTGATTTCACTTGAATTTTTGCCGACATCTGAATGAAACTATCCAACATTATTTAAAACTGAAGCTCAATAAGGGAAACAACTGATATCAATTACAGAAAATATATAGTTTCCATGTAAAGAAAATACGAGTAATCATTTTCCGTTATATGCAGTATTGTATTACCATCTCCAAATATCAAGAAAAATCGATCAAATTCAAAGGTTAAACCTTTGTAGGAAACTCCAAAAACTATCTAATCTTCATTGGATTTACCCAAAATCTATCCCTTTTTGATTGATGAACAAAACTAGAAACGCCAGCCCACCCAAAATTGCTTCTTTGCCAATTACACACACACACTCACTCACTCACTCTTCTCTCACTAAACAAAGCTGGCATTCATGTGTGAGTGAGAGACCCTTTCTCTCATTCGGGACCCCAATTTATACTGAATCTCTGAGACCCACGAATTGAAATTGCAGAGTCCTGCATTTGGGAGGGGCCGCCCCCCGTCATTCTCGATCGCCTTTCGTTCTGGGTTTTGCTTGGAGTTGTTGATTTTGTGGGAAATTGATACGTGGGATCTCGAGATTCTTGATTTAGCTGCTTCTTTGATCCGGTCTGGTCGATGGGCGGCGTGGGATTCTGGATTCGTCATTGAATTGGGGGAGATTTGCGCGAAAGATGCGCCGTCGGGCGACCGACTTTCGGCGCCCGGTTCGGAGGAGGTTTTCGTGCTGGATCTGGGTCCTGCTTCTCTTGTTCTTGATTGCAGGCTTTGGGTTGTTTGTTGTTCAGCATAATCATCGAGATGAGGATCATGTCGAACAACCTGTTCTGGTAAGGCTGCACCATGACTATAAATATAATAAGCGTCCCTATCAATATTTGTTTTGTGATTGGTTTTCTGTCTCGTCTTGGTATTTGAATGTATGTTGTGGGATTAGATTTAAGTGTTTCTAGATGAGATGATTAATGCTTGTGATCTGGGTTTCTGAACCTGTCTGTATTGTGTTTGGCCTTTTAATAATAATCTAATAAAACTATCTGAAGCCTTGATTTGGTTTGTTTGTGTAAGATGATTGTTCTTCCTGCTTGAATCTCGCTAACACAATATTTTCTTGTTCGTCTCTGAATGGGATCAGAGGAAAGCATATATGAAATTTGGATAAGCTAGTCTAATGATTAACCAGTTAACCATGAATGACTAATCTGCCCATGTGATTATATCTCTTCTAGGTTCTATTGCTGATCAGTAGACAGTAAATCAAAAAAAAATTCATGTGGTTCGAGTGTCAGTAAAAACAATTGCCTTTTGATCTAGGTTTTACAATTTGCATACTCATATTAATTTCTCTCATGATATATGAACAAATTATTTGTATTAGCATACTTCATATCACTCTACATTGATACTAGTACTTTTGTATTAGGAACTACCATTACCTGATTACCTCACAGCTCCAGTTTAATGTATATGAGGTAGTATTTTAGGTCTATGCTCCGCCAACTATAGTGAGGTAAGCCAGACTATCTCTTTTGGCTAACCACTGATTTATGACCAAATGCCTGGGTGGCAACTGATTGTTTCTCGTAGAAAATTAGAAAACTGAACATTGTTTAGGCACTATCTCTAAATAGTGTTTGTTGGAACCAGTGATCTTTGGCAGAAGGTGAAGTCATTTAATAATAAAAGACTTCTGTCCCCATTTTTGTTCAGCTTCTAGATCAGAGTGTAATATTCTATCTGTTTGTGACATGTGAGTTATGAAATTACCTTTGGATGTCCTTCAGTACTCTTCGACTTTCTACTTTAGGGCTTTGGAATTAGATATGAAATAGGTTGGGCATCATTTGTACGTTACCCCATGTCAAATTGAAAATTGTTTTAGTTGTGAAAATCTCTAGTAAACCACTGAGGAAGATCAAAGGTTTTGTGTGGAGTTTCAAGTATACGATATAATGGTGGCATTGAGCAATCAAATGAGCCCATTGGAGAAGTTCGTATAATGATTCCTGAGACTTGTTTGTCATATAAATCTTATAAAATGCAACTACACAAGGTTATTGAATTCCTTGGAAAGGAGAATTTTAATATATTAGGTTACATTTAGGGAAATTATAAGTGTCACACTGCGGCTGATAGTCACCTATCATTAGTTTTCCTAGGCATGTTCTATGAGCAAATTAGTCAGGGCTTGACTAATGCTACTTTTTAATAGGCGTCATTCATCATGTGGTGTATGATGTTCAATAGAATTTGATCTGACTTTTCCAAATTCTGTAATGTGTATAAACTTCGTAAATAGTGGTCACAATTAAAGTTTGTAGATACGCTAATGCTGCTTTGGAAGCAGCATTCAAAGCTATGGTCTTTTCAGTTTCAATTGTCGGTAAATGTTAAGTTAAGTTTCAAGAATAAATTACCAGCTGAGTAAAGCAATTAAGCAGGGCTGAATTTTTAAGTTGATTCAACCATACAGATCAATGCGTAGCGCCTGAATTTCCTTTATCTATATTAGAATTGGAAAGGCAGGTATTGTGGACTTTGATGATGGAATTCTGCCTTAAAACAGTTTGCCACTAATCTTGCTTTGAGAGAATGGGTTTGTACCTGATTTGAAAAAAAAAAAGTTATAGCAAGAATGCTTTTTATGATTATTGACATTAACATGGGATTTGTTTAATGTTCGGCTATCTTCCCTCTAGATTAACTTTCGTGATGAGAAGTAAATTAGTACCTGTATAGTAAATTAGTACCTGTATGGAAAATAGGCAGAATATTCATGCTAACTTTTCTAAATAAAGTAGAGTATTGTGAAAATTAAAATCTTAGTAAAAAGAGAATGTGGGACTTTCATAAACATGAGAAATCTAAGAGAACTTTGTGGGTGTGTGCATGTGTGTGTGTTTTGTCCTCTTCATTCTAAGAGTAATAAATGCATAGGTTTCTATATGAGGCCTTTTATGTCTTTCAACTCCCTTTTCTTTTTTATTAAACTAAGAGCAGTTATCTACTTGTTTGGTTTTGTTTCTCAAACTTAGTTCACATATTCTTCATGTTTGAAAGTACATCGGGCTAACTATATTTTTATGTAGACCATAAATGTTTGAAATGAAAATTCATTTGTTTTATATTACTATATGTCTGAAATATGTAAAATATTACTTCCTCCATCTATGAAAATTTTGCCACAATTTTCTTTTCGATCCATCCATAAAAAATTTGCCATTTTCCATAAGGTTCAGACAACTCACCACACTCACCAAACATTTAAAGTGGGAAACTTACTCCACTCACACCAACCAACCATTTTATTAAAACTTGTGCCTTAAACAATGCGGCAAACTTTATGTGGATGGAGGGAGTACTAGTTATGATAACCTTTTCTAGTTTCATGAAAAAATGTGAACTGCTAGTAGGTTCGTGATACGTCATGAAACTTAAGGTATATCGTGTTTTGATGAAAATGAGGAAGAAAAATGCATTGTTTTGAAATAGAGAAAGATAAGAGGATTCTTTCAGCAGACAAACTCATTGAATTTCAGCAGTATGATTTTTTTGGTCATCAACAACTTGCAATTCCTATAATCCCATTGTCCACGTTGCTTTTTTTTTTTTAAATCTAATTACTTAATTTTTACTAACCATCTTCCTTGATTGGTCATACTTGATGTACTGCAATTTTCCTGACTATGTTAGAGTTGATCGTCATGCATATATCTCTCATCAGTTTGCTGTAATCAGACTGTCGTAAAAAAAATTGGTTCATTAACTTTTTACTGCATTTTCCAGGAGATAAACCCACGACTTGACAGGGTTGTTCATGAGAACCGAAATTTTACTGAAGAAATATTGCGTGCAAGATCGTATGCCAGACAATTAGCAGAGCAAATGACCCTTGCCAAAGCTTATGTTATTATTGCAAAGGAACATAATAATCTCCACCTTGCATGGGAACTGAGTACAAAAATACGAAGTTGCCAATTGTTGCTCTCCAAGGCTGCAAAGAGAGAGGAACCCATATCTCTAGAAGAAGCTGAACCGATTATTAAAAGTTTGTCTTCCCTTATTTTCAAGGCGCAAGACGCTCATTATGATGTTGCAACCACAATGATGACGATGAAATCCCATATTCAAGCTCTTGAAGAGCGTGCTAATGCTGCTACTGTCCAGAGCACCGTGTTTGGAGAATTAGCAGCCGAATCAATACCCAAGAACCTACAGTGCGTCGACATTAAACTCACTACCAACTGGCTTCAGAACAAGTTGATAGAGGAGCTTGCAAATGAGAGGAGAAACTCGCCCCGGCTCGTGGACAATAACCTTTACCATTTTTGTATATTCTCTGATAACCTTCTGGCTGTTTCAGCTGTTGTCAATTCCACCATTTCAAATGCTGAACACCCGAAGCAGCTTGTATTCCATATCGTCACAAATGGGGTAAAGTATGGGGCAATGCAGGCTTGGTTTCTTGGTAATGATTTTAAAGGCGCTGCCATAGAAGTCCAAAGTATTGAAGATTTCACTTGGTTGAATGCGTTGTACTCGCCTGTTGTAAAACAACTACTTGATGCAGACCAGCGGAAATACTTCTTCGAGAGTTCGCCAGATATCGGTGTTGAACACAAGTTCCTAAACTCAAAGTACCTCTCTCTGTTGAATCATCTCCGTTTCTACATCCCAGAGATTTATCCTCACTTGGAGAAGGTAGTTTTTCTCGATGATGATGTTGTGGTTCAGAAGGACTTGACACCTCTCTTCTCGCTGGATTTGCACGGGAATGTGAATGGTGCTGTCGAGACATGCCTGGAAGCCTTCCATCGATTTTACAGATATCTCAATTTCTCAAATCCACTCATCAGCACCAAATTTGATCCTCAAGCCTGTGGATGGGCGTTTGGCATGAATGTTTTCGATTTGGTTGGTTGGAGAAAGGAGAATGTAACTGCAAAATATCATTTCTGGCAGGAAAGGAACATTGATAGGTCACTTTGGAAGCTTGGCACTCTCCCTCCGGGGCTCCTGGCTTTCTATGGATTGACTGAGCCACTTGACCGGAGATGGCACGTGTTGGGGTTGGGCTACGACCTGAATATTGATAACAGGTTAATAGAGAGTGCAGCTGTCATTCACTTTAACGGGAACATGAAGCCCTGGCTGAAGCTGAGTATAGGCAGGTATAAGCCTCTGTGGGAACAGTATTTGAATAAGACCCACCAATATCTGCAGGAGTGTGTCACAAGTTGATAACAACAAGCTTTTAATATTGCAGGTATTTAATTTAATTACTTTTTGTTGTTCCAAATATTCAGATAACCGATTGCCTTAGTGTAGCCCCACCGAAATAGAAAATTTTGACATTTATGAGGAAACTTTTTTCTTCTTACTCATTTGAAGCTGCTATATATATGGAACATTTTATCATACAATAGAAAGAAAACCTGGTAATATTAGTAGTCAGATTTTCATTTTTGGCAGTCCAGCTTCTGCAAATTGTACCATCAATGTTTTACAAGTCTGCTTCCTTCTTAAGCTTATATGAATTTCTTGATTTCCTATTTTGCGATATGATTAATCGTTACAAGACACGTTATGTTTGGAACGTATTAGCAGCGGGCTGTTAATTATCGCGCTATCTGTTCCTGCCATTTATCCGTTGTGCATTGCTTCATGTTGGCTTCTTGCCAGTCGATAGTCTGCTTCATCTCTTAAGCATTTCTTGATATTCTTAGTTTGAGATTCTTCTGTATTGCTCTATAAGTTGGATCGCTCAGCATCTACAACACCCTGTGCAGAACAAGCAGTCCAGTAACCAGCTGGATAATCAATCACTTAACAACAAATGATTTTTAAACAAACCTTGATTATCATTATGGCAGCATCCTTGTGTAGAACCTCGTTATACTCGCTGCACCCCAGACAGAAAAGCCAATGTATATTTACTACGGAACAAAAACGACAACACAAGTTTATTATAGTTCAGAAAGTTGTAATCCAATATAGACCTGCACGCAGTTTGGACAACCGCCATGGCCTGAGCAGTGGCATGACAAAAGCAGTTCTAAAGCAGCAGTCAGCTTATCCATAGAAAGAGGCTGGACCTGAAATATGTAAAATGGTGATTCTGACAGAAGTCAGCATATCCAGGAACGTTCCTCTTATAATTTGCTTCCAGGAAAGCGCATATTCAGGAATCTTTTGTTCAAGAACTTGCATTTCCCACAGATCGACTTACTCAGATGACATGAATAGAAAAAGGCTTCTTCAGCTATTCGATTCAATCACAAAAGTCGACATTTCATTCAATAATAGCAGAGAACATCTTTGACTCTCAGAGGCTAATTTATAAGAGATAGTAGCTATCACTAATTCACAATACAGACAGACAGACAGACACAAATGAATATTGATAGGATACGCAGCCCAGCCCACTACAAGTTCGGCCCAACAAGCAAGACTGGCCCAATAGAAGTCCAGCCCAGTCCACAAGCCATCAGTTCGGCACAACCAGTTCGGTAATGAAGGAACTCGGTCACAACCAGCCAGCTCGGCGAATAAAGGAGTTCGGACCACGAAGGAGTTCGGCACTATGGAAGGCAGAAGCTCGGCCACAACTACCCACTATCTCCACTACGCCATAACTGCCAACCACGACTCCGGAAATCACTCCCACGTTCTTTGTAACCGCCGACACACTTTAATGGCTCATTTATTCTAGCGAAGCAGATGTAATACTATAAATAGGGGCTAGATTAGTGGAAACGGGGTTAATCAGTCTATACTTTGTAAAAGCACTCGGCAAATTAATACAAAAGATATACGCTTTGTGCCGTGGACGTAGATCATTTACGATCGAACCACGTAAAAACCTTCGTGTCTCTCTAAATTCCTAGCTTGCAATCCAACCCAAAAATCCCCATTCTATCAATTATGTTTATATTTATTAAACCTTGGTTGTTTTGTTCAGATGATGTTATCATTAGAAGTTGTTCTATTCTTTTGTTACCATAGTAATGACTCGATTGCTTAGCTAATCATAAGTAAGTAGTCAGGTCATTATAGTTTTGAGCACCTGTGTTATATATTAATTAATTAGGAGTGTGCGTAGGACTATAGTTGTCTTAGGATGATTAAGTGATAACCATAAAAGATCTTCCAGCAACTCGTATCAGTATACATCCAATTACAGATTTTAGTACATCAGTCGTTAAGCAATGTATACATTTCAAGCGCCTCCCTCATAATCATTAATTTTAAGGTAATTGACAATTATATAAGAAATCAACAACTCCAAGTCCGTGTACTTGGAGACAAAACATTTAATTCATATATAAAACTAAAATTTCTTGAAACTTCGTGTATTTAAACTCAATCAACCCTAGAAAAAAAAAGGAAAAAAATTCACAACGTTATGAAGATGTAATTATTCATACATAGGCCATCTTCTGGACACCTCGATTTCTTGTTAACATGCACAAGAAACATAGCCATGCAAAACAAACTTGAATTCTTAGACAAGTAGTAGTAGTTAACCAAACCTTACAAGCCGATTCATATGATATATAATTAAACCAACCTACCAAATCCAACCACGACGCTCTAAGCTGAAGCCGAACAACTGCATTTGCACTGCGCTAGGCACTTCTTGCAATCAGCCAGCCGCGGATACCCGCCGCCGCAGTCACATTTCTTGACGCAGTTGGAGCGGGACGCGCCGCCCCAAAGGCACCGCCCCATGCACTGCATTATCGGCACGCATCCGGGGCAGCCCGACTTCATTTGCCGCACGATGCAGTTACTGCAGCCACCGTCGCCGGAGGGGCTGCAGCCCGCGCACGGCGGAGCCACCTCCCACAGTATCAGCATCACCGCGCAAAGTATTAACGCTCCTCGCATCGGAAAATATGGTTTTAGGAGAGAGATTGTTGAGTTTGGTTTTTGCAACTTATGGAGACTTTGCAACCTTTGTATTTGTAGGCGGTCTTATGCATCACCTAATTAATTCTGTGTCTAATGATTGTTTGTTGCCTGATTAGTTTCTTCCATTACTGTTTATTGGATTTGATTTATCGGGTTTAACCAATAAATTAAGTAGTGCGAATGCGACATGAAAATTTAATGCCTGGAGCTGGGGGTTTGTCTTGGATTGCTAAATATTAATAGCTCCTCGAATTTGAATACGACTCCGGGAGAATAAGAGAAAAAAATTGGTGAATTTATTATTCTAGCAGAGCAGAATGTATGATTCACGACAAGAAAGTTGATATTATGTAATGACATTTATGTACTTTGTTAGATTACGATAAAAAGGCACTTCTACACGAACTCTGACCAATGTCCACAAGTTTAGAAATTATTGAAAATGATGAATTGCACTACAAAATTTTAGCAAAACTTGTGTGCAGCTGGTTGTCCCCTGTAATTATGAATTAACTATATTTTCACAGTACGTAATAATTAAATATTAAGTAATTTTAATTAGTATTAATTAGTTTTAACTATTTTTAATTAGGATTTTTTAATTTCAAGTTATATTTATTAATCTCAACTAGGATTTAGTTATTAATCCTGCTGTACCTGGATTCTTCGTTCAACTTCTTGCAAAGATGCTTCATCTTATTTTTCGTCGTACAAATCACACAAAATCCTAGGAGATTAGCCGTGTTACATTCTATATGTTGGTCCTAGAGCGAGTCACGTTAGGTATACAGGGAGAATACTCTTGAGTGTAACTTTTTGGTTTGTGAAGCCGAACGTTACGTTTCCCGCTGAACATCAAAGTGAGTGACTCAAAAAAAGATAATACATCTACTAACAGCTTGACAATCTTATCAGTTGGATAACATCTGTTGGAACTACAGTCAAGTGCCTAAGCGTGAGCCTTACTTGTTTATATACATTTTTAACAAATTGGAAACTCTTAGCTTTACTAAGTTCAACACCAGTTTAGTGCAGATGTAAGTTGAAGTTTGAGTTTTGTCAAACACTTCAATCTTTTTGAATGACTTATGCAGTAGGATGAGAGTAATATCGAAACTGTAAAGAGAGCAATAAAAGAGACAAAGATTTTTGATGAATAATGCATACATATAAAGAGAGCAATAAAAGAGACAAAGATTTTTGATGAATAATGCATACATATACGCATACGATAATTTACGGAATTCAACGGGCTGTCGAAACTTACCCGAATTGTTTCGTACGACAGTTTGATATGCTGATCACACCCAACATCACGATATAAGGAAGTCGATTTGTTGTCCACGACGCTATCTTCCGAGATAAACGAGAGAATCGAACCAGAGATTGTATATCTTGTGTTTGTTGTTTGAGAGATGCATGTTACTTTTATTGTTGATCATACATATGCACCTTTTGTATATATATGAGTGAATATGTATGTAACTGTCTTGTGCAATTTCCATTTTGAAAATTGCCATGCAGTTTGGTTACAGCCTGTAATGGGTGTACAAAACCAACATCTCTCATTAGCACATAATGGGCATACAATATTCTTGTAATCAAGATTTAGAAAACATTATCTCTAATATATTTTCTCTCTTAGATTCATACTAGGAAGTAGGCCGTGCAACCAGCATACTTTTACCTTGAGAGCTAGCCGTTATACAATTGTTATGTATGCATAGCAATTCATAGTAGAGTTAGTATGCAACATCCTAGATTCATTCAGTCATATGTGTGCATTTCTTGCGATCTCTTTATATATCACTGATGATACAATAAATCTTGTAAACGCAATTGTATTTACAGTTTAAAAAATAATTGGTCGACCAATGAATACAATTCAAATGAGACATTGTAATGATCTTCCCTTTTCCTGGATTCTTTCCATTTCAACTCAACTGCTCTCTAGATATGCACCTTTAGATCAAATCATAATTGATCATTAGCAACATGCTAAGATAGCTAACATTGACTTCAAACTTCAAGAGACAGTTAAAAGTCTTGAGGGTACTTAAAATGAGATTCTTTATTGATCTCATGGGTTTCACATACTTACAAATAGAGATCGAAGCTTCTGTTACCCATTTTGGTCGAATTACGTACATATAGTATGAACTACATGCTACAATATTACTCTCTCTTTTCTTGGAGCATATATTTTCATCATATAACAATACCGTACATGTGATGGTTCAGATACTCTGAGTATCTAACTTGAGTCCACGCTGTACTTAGTTGACCACATCAACAATAGGGCTTCCACCTAGCGTATAAAAAGTGAATAGTGGGATTATTTATTTACTTTCGATCCTAACTTACATGACCTCATCTTGATCAATTATCAAAGCGGCTCAATTTCAAAACAAGCTCTCATTAAGACACTTAGTTTTAGAATTTGAAACTAATCTCATCTTCACATGGTACTAAACCATATAACTGATTGCTCATGTGAGATGGCCAATCATCTGTCCGACATAACTTTTTATATTATCTATATATATGTATTTAACATATATTTACACTTGTGTATGGTCTTTCTAAATAGAACACTAAACTTTATTAAGCATTAATATAAATTTCAAACATATATTAATGGCACAACAAATTATTCATATCGAATAACATAGCATGTAAATCAAATTATACGCAATCCTAGAGATCTAACATGATTGTTAAATACGTCTCTAGGAATTGGCTTCATAAATGGACCTGCAACCATTATATGCATAGATATGTATTGTGTGTTCACTTCTCTACGTACAACCAGATCTCATACAAAATTATATTTTATATCTATGTGTTTAGTTCTTGAATGATACTAGAGATCTTTAGTGAATGAAATTGCAGCTTGCCTATGCTACTCTCGATGCATCTTTGTTGAATTTCAAGTTGTTCAGCAATCTTTCCAACCAAATAGTTTCTTGTACTGCACTCGAAATTGCCACAAATTCAGCTTCCATTGTGGACAATGCTATACAAATCTATTTCTTGCTAGCCCAAGAGATTGCACCATTGTTTAGTAAGAAAGCATACCAGGATGTTGACTTTCTTTCATCCAAATGTCATCCCAATCGGTGTTCGTATACCCAATTAAATTCTGGTCATATCCTTGATAGCACAATGAGTAATCAATAGTTCCTTTGAGATACCTTAGTATCATTTTAACTGTTGTCCAATGATGTTGGCCTGGATTCAGTAGATATCTACTTGTTAATCCAACAGCATAGCTGATATCAGACCTTGTGCACATTGTTGCATACATAAGGCTCCTTATCGAATAAGGAACATTTTCCATTTGAACATTTTCTTATGAAGTTTTGGGACACATTCTTTTACTTAGACATTTGCTTTTTGCAGCAGGAGTATCAATTGGTTTGCAATCTTGCATTCTGAATCGTTCAAGGACTTTCTTAATATAAGACTCATGTGAGAGCGCTAATAGCTTATTTGAACGATCTCGAGTAATCTTTACTCCAAGAATATAAGCTGCTTCATCCATGTCCTTCATATCAAAATTGGAGGACAACCATCCTTTTATCATTAGGATATATTCCTTACCAACAATATGTCATCCACATATAGTGACAAGGTAAAGAATTTTTTCTTATCTCTTTTGACACACGCATAATGGTCTTCATCAATCATCGCAAAGTCATATGAAATGATAACTTGATGAAATTTGGTATACCACGGCCTAGAACATTGCTTCAGACCATAAATTGATCTTAGCAGTTTGCACACTTTGTGTGGTTGACTTTTGTCAACAAAACCTACTGGTTGATTTATGTAGATTTCTTCTTCTAGTTCTCCATTAGAAAAACAGTTTTGACATCCATTTGATGTAACTCAATATATAAACTTGCTACCATCGCCAGTATTAAGCGTATGGAGGTAAATCTTACCATAGGAGAGAAAGTCTCTTCATAGTCAATTCATCTTGTTGAGTATACCATTTTTCTACAAGGCGTGCCTTGTATCTCTCAATTGTCCCATAAGACTTATGCTTAATTTTGAGAACCCACTTGTTCCTTATCGTTTTGCGCCTTTTGGTAGATCAACTAATATCCATATATTTTTTCATCTCATCGACTCCATTTCTTCTTCCATTGCATTTAACCATTTATTATTTGCATCGAAAAAAAGAGCGTCATTCACATTAAGAGGTTCTTCTTCATCTTGTGGTGTAATCAAGAAAGCTTCTCCCTTTATGTCAAAACGACGGCAATGTATGTTTCCACAATTACTACACCTAACTTGATGTTCTTCCGGAACAAATTTAACATTTTTTGTCAGACTCCCACTTGGATGAGATACTTGTTGGTACAGGTTCAGGAACTTGTAAAAATTGATCCTCATTAGTCGAACCATCATGATCTACCAGATCGTTAGGATATGTTATCTCATAAAGAGAGATATCATGTCCTATCTCACCCTTTTTGGGAAAATCATTTTCTAGAAACGTAGCATCTCAAGATTCAAACTCGGTAATGATTCTGCTTTCATGTTCATCGATAAGCACATGTCCCTTTGAATGTTCATAGTATCTTATAAATATACTTCGTTTCCCTCTTGGACCTAATTTACCATACGGGTGAGCAGTCTCACGGACATAAACAACACAACCCTAGGGTCTTAGATTACTAAGATCGAGTTTTCTTCCATTCCACAATTCATAGGGAGTTGATGCAACGAATTTGGAGGGTACTCTATTCAATACATAGGTGGCTATCAACAACGCATCACCCCGAAAGATGACAGGCAAATATGCTTAGGCCATTATTGATCTAACCACTTCTAAAAGCGTTCTATTTCTTCGTTCTGCACCTCCATTTTGTTGTGGATTTCTCAGAATGGTTAGGTTCCTATCTGTTCCCTTTTCATCACAAAATTGTTTGAATTGATTAGACAAATATTCACGCCCTCGATCAGTTCTCAATGCCTTAATAATTTTATCTAATTAATTTTTCACTAATGTTACATGTTTTCTACAACCCTCTAATGCTTGGCACTTGTGGGAAATCAAATAGATGAAATGAACCGCATGAAGTCATCGATAAAATTGATGAAATATACGCCTCCACTTCGTGCTCTAAAACACTCATTGGGCCACAAATGTCAGAATGAATGTGTTGCAATGGAAATTTAGCTCGTGTTACCTTACTGAATGGTTTTTTTGTAGTTTTTCCAACTAGATAATTTTCACACAAATCTAGGTTAACTTTATCGAGAGGGCCTAATAATCCCTCTTTAGCTAAACTATGCATTTTGTGTTGTCCTAAATGACAAAGTCTAGCATGCCAAGTATTCACGTCTATATTCACATCATTAGAAAACTTAACTTGTGAATAACTAGGAATATCATTCATACTATACGATGTGTAGTTAATATCCATTACAATAAAATCATTCGATAAATATCCAAATCCATAATAAGTTTGTTCTAAAAATAAATCCACACCAATACTAGAGAAATTCAAATTAAAACCATAATTAAGAAGAACTACTACTAAGACCAAATTTTGTCGTATTTCGGGAATCAAACTTTTGCTTCTTAGGACATTTTCCCTTATACCCACTATATGGCTTATGTTCAATGTTTGAAACTTTCTTTCCAGTTGAAGATGACGAGAAGCATCATCTATAGTTTTGATGTTCTCGTTGTGGGTAATGTGCACTTTCATATGCTCCCAATTGTGAGGCAAAGACCGAATGAGAGCTTGGACTTGTTGTTCATCAGACATTACGTGGCCTGCGTCTTTCAGCTCACCTATCATGTTTGCCAAGTGCCTCACATATTACCTCATAGTATGGTTTGGGCATTTCTTGAAAGTGTCAAATTTGATAGTAAGTTGTCTAACTTCAGTGACCGATGTGCCACAAAAATTTTCCTTAAGATCATCCCGCATGTCCTTTGTACGCTCATGTTTCCTGAACTCGCGCATGATGTCATTTTCCATGCTACTAAGCAACGTATTGCGGGCAATATTTCTCCAAGCCTTATAAGCCTCTCAGTCTCTCCTATGTTGGGCCGTAGTCTCATTTGCAAGCTCATCCATAACATTGTTTAAGGCCTCATGAACCTCTTCTTCCTCTAATACATATTGGAATTTCATACTCCGAGTTCAAAGTTATCCCCATTTAGCTTTTCACCCTTGTTAAACTCAACAATTATGTTTTTCGAAATAAAAGTCATTTCAATCAAGGATTTATCCATAGCAATGATAAACATACATAAAAGCTTAGCAATATACAATGTTATTACAATCCAAAAAATAACATGACAATGTCGACACGATATGAAGTTAACAATCAAATTCCATAAAAATGTGTTAATTGTTATGAATACTGTAATATAAGAATTAAAAGAACTAAGATAATGCATATCTTATAAATCCCACTACGTGTAGTCATTTCAAAAAAAAAAAAAACCACACCACACAATTGTTGGGGTTGTAAACTAGAAAGCTTCCTTTACAACTGCTTATGTGTTAATAACCCTAAAAATTATCAATCTCCGACTCTTGTGAAGAGATATTATTGTTACATGGTTTGCCTTTTTATAATCTGGTGATTATATTGTAAGCAAATATAGTCTGTTATTATAATTGAGCAGACAAGTCTTGACCTTCTACATTGTAGACTGAATGGTGGTCAGTTCATCACTAAAGGTCTCTCAGTCGGTGCCTTACAGAAGAAAACTAAGTTTTACAACCTAGATAGACTTTGACAATCTATCATGAAAGGTTGTAGTGTCAGTACAGATGTTTACTGTAATGCCCCAAAAACCACTAGAGGTCGGAATTTACTATTCCGATTAAAGAAGATGCTAAATTAGGGTTTTTGAGAAATCGTCCAAGATATTAATCATGTGATTAAATATTCATTTAAATGAGATTAAGGGATCAAAATAAGTATAATGTG